>NW_024121910.1:838569-986069 GCF_016745375.1 Pimephales promelas
CAGGCAAGACAGCTGAGGCTACACATTCCAGGCCTGGCACGGTCCGACTGGACGCGAGGCCTCTTACAAGCAAAATACAGCGAGTCGACGTCAAAGATCCCTCTGTCTGCCGCAGCGACGCAGACCAGACCAATTACAGCGAAGAACCGGAGACTGCAGGAAGGAAAACAACCCTCAGCGTGTCGAGTGCTCTGGTGTAGATTAAAAATCTCTCAGCTACTGCAGGTGAGGGCAGAGCCGCGAGGAACGAAGCACGGTCCACTTCAGACAGGAAACCATTACCTTCGGGGCACATCGGGGCTGCTTTTTTCAGATCTCATTGAGCTGAGGTTTATTATCAATCCTGGCAGGCAGAAACGTCCCACCTACTAACCTCATATCTCCACCAGGCTGGGAAAAGGACCTCTTAAGAAAAAAAAAAGAAAAGAAGAGGAGGAGAAAAAAAGGCCCATGGCACAGAAACATACTCCAGGTCTCTATGGATCTCCATTTGCGTCATCCCTCAAATAGCTGCTCGCACACCCTTTTCTTCTCCTCCAGAAATCTAATATATTATCCCCTCCGCCATCACAAAAGAAACAGAAACGTCTTAATTTCTCAGGCCACTAAAAATGCCACTGTTTTTCTAGTTCTGGGAGGGGAGGACCTTTCATTTAATCATCTGGGGAAGAGATGTGACAAAAGCGGCAAACTCTTTCTCTTACTGTATTATTAAGTCATTTGGATTGACCTATTGTACTTTCTTAAATGCATTCACTGCACATTTTTGCACATTTACGGGGTTTCTCAGAAGTGGAAGTCGTAACAGTTCAATTGAAAAAATCCATGATAATGTTTCTATGACTTTTAAGGTCTGACATCAAGAGAATTAATTATCATATTGCCAAGAAAACATGCCCCTTATCTTACAGGTTCCTAATTTTGTTACAGAGTCTCCTACTATAGATTTACATGCATCCAAGGTCAAAAAACACTTTAATTATCTCGTAATATAAATTGCAGCATCACCACTTTTCTCAGTGTCTCTCTAAACTCCGCCTTTCTGAGAGCTTCCTCTGCTCTGATTGGTCAGAAGACCCAGTCTGTTGTGATTGGTTTACCGCTGAGAGTGTGTGATGGAAATGAAATGCCTATATTACTACACTGTAAAAAAATATTGATGGTTTAACTTAAAAAAGTAAGTAACCTGGGATTGCCTTAAAATTTTAAGTTCATTGATCTGGAAAAAGTGAGTTAATACAATGAAGGAGATTAATTTAACCATCAGAAACTCAAAATTATATGTTATCTCAACTAAATAAATTATTATAAAGTTGATTTGACAAAAGAAAAAAATGTTGTGATTACTACACTGTAAAAAAATATTGTTGGTTTAACTTAAAAAAGTAAGTAACCTGGGATTGCCTTAAAATTTTAAGTTGATTGAACTGGAAAAAGGGGGTTAATACAATGAAGTAGATTAATTTAACCATCAGAAACTCAAAATAATAAGTTATCTCAACTAAATAAATTATTATAAAGTTGATTTGACAAAAGAAAATATGTTGTGATAACAAATCTTGAAAATATTTTTTACAGTGTATATCTGAATTTCAGCTCTAGATCTTCCTCAGCACAGTTTTTGATGAAAACATTCTAGGATTTTCTCCATATAATGGACTTCAATGGGGTCCAAACGGTTCAAGGTCCAAATGAGAGTTTCATTTCTTTTCGACTGAAGAAAGAAAGACATGGACATCTTGGATGAGTAAATTATCAGCAAAGGTTTTTTTAAAAGTGAACTACTCCTTGAAGACAAAAACCTGTTGCCCTTTTATATTCAAGTCTGCCATAAAACACCCCACAACACAACTTTTACACAACATGCGCTGAATCCCTGCTATGACAGATTTCAAAAAGTTGAAATTGCGAGAACACCAAAGAACAAAAATTCGAAACATCTTGTTTTAGGTGTTGAACCTTGATTATACTAATCTGTGCACATTAAACTGGAACAGGAACAAGTATTCTAACATTAAAAAGGGCACACTTCCCCTTTAAGAGAAGATTTAAATACTCTCTGCTGTGCCCAGAGGCTCCGGCTCACAGCGAACAGCTTTTCCAGGCAGCCCTGGGCTAATCGCAACTCAGTGACCCGCTAAAGGCTTCTAAAGACTCCATGCGGTGAGGTGTTTGAGTTGAAACGACTGCTCGTGTCATTAAACGGGGGTTTTCCACGAACACCGTCCTCTGGAGACCTGCGCTTAAACGCAGCGAGGTACGGTTCAGTTTACCACCCAGAAACACTCAAGATGAGATACATTATCTTTTAGACGCTAGTTAACTACAAGTAATAGTTCCAACTGTAAGGTCCAAAACTGCATGTTATCATCGAAGGTTAGTCAAGTCTAAAGAAAGGCCACAACGGGGACAAGTGAGTGAAGAAGGAAGGCTAATTCAGCGTCCTGTTCTCAGTCCATTTAAAAAACGTTACGTAACTCACTTCACACAGCGATGTTCATAACGGGAATGATTTTGAGTCACTGAAAGTGCCCAGGGCATGTGCTCTGCTGAGTGGGATAATGGTCACAGCGACTCTGAGGTCACTTCCTGTTTACCTCGCCGGGCAGCATGGGTGATACGAGCCGATAACCAACCACCCCAAATTAAACATTTACTGGATGCTCGGAACGAAAGAGAGATTGCATAGTACTTTTGGTTCTCAATTGTTTTTTACATTTGGCTGTTCTGTAGCTCAAATAGTGGAATGCTTGCAACGCCAAGCTCATGGGTTCGATTTCCAGGGAATTGACTATAAAAGCTAGCTAAATGAATAAATGTGCTTTTTATACAAATTTGGCAGTTAGTAGAATGCATTTGAAACTACATGTCAACTAACAGTATTAGTCTGCTAAATATCTGCTATTTTGATGCTCTTCAATTGACTAAGTAACTTTGCAAGTAAATGTCAAATTATACTATCCCTAGTAATGCTCTAATGAGAATCAGTTGATATTGTAGTTTAATCCAAAGTGACTTATGTTGCATTTGATAAATTCATGCATCCTCTTGGGAATCAAACTCATGACTTTAGTGCTTTGCGATACATAAACACTTATTAAATGTGAGCTGATCTGAACTGTCATCATGTAGCTCGGTTATGACTCAGGAGGAGAAGATGCATTTTTCAGTGTGTTTGTCCCAAGTCAACTTCCCAAACTGGCATTTGTCTGCAGATGCATTACAAGAATGGGATTTATACAGACACGAGCAGTTGCGATTAACGTGTGACAGGAGTGTGCAAAGATGCATCGTCAATACACGATCACGTGCAAACCCTGTACCAGAACCGTTTTCAGACCAACAACACCCGTGGAGGAGACTCTGATAGTCTGGATGGGATGTCCCAAAAAGTGAAAGTGAAAAAAAATATTTTGCACCTGGCTTTATCATATGTTCAGATCTATCTACCGAAAATATATGCAAAATTGGGCATATTTAATGAGATAATGCCTAATTTGCATAATTAAACATACAAATTTAAAAAACTTGTAATACATTTTTTTTTATATACTTGTGTAACTAATCAACTGAGGTAGTTTCATGGTGATATCTATTATTTAAAAATCTTACCCAATTCACCTAGTGTTTCGCCTTAAAAGTTGGTATTTTACAAATATATATACATAAAAAAATATCCAATATATCTTTGCTCTGACCCTTGACTATCGATCTAAAAACTTAATTTCTTCATTTTGATTGCCTACTTACAAAAAAACTAGGAGAAAATGGTCCAACGACTGAGCAAAATAGGCAATTTGGCGGCCATGTTGATATGCAAATTGGAAGGTAAAAAACTCAAAATTTCACTTGGGTACCAGTTTTTTTTGGACTCAGCACCCTTGAAATATGTAAGATAGGCCGGTACCCGACTTGTACCCATAAATGCTCCTCACTTCTTATAGAAGGCCATTTTTCTGAAATCCGTCTAGTGTATGATCCGCACTAACGTCTTCATGTGTGCACTGGAGCTGTTCTGTGGCCTGTCGAGACACAGGTTATTGTCGTTGCAGGGGTCACACAGTGGTATGTTTACACAGCCAGACCACACAGATAAAACAACTACACATAAACCTTTATACGAACTAATATCACTGCAGACATCACACATGTGCACCAGGTGTGTGTTATACATGGAAAACACACTCAGGGGTCAGTATTCTTTTCCATTTCACACTCAAAGCAAATATGGCAGAAGTATTGCAACGACAATGTATTGATTCGTCACAAATGCTCTTCCTTTTAAGGTTCCCACTGCAAATACATCAATAATGTGGCCACTAGAGGGTGCAAACTAAACCCTCGCAGACCAAAGGCAGCAACTTCACTGAAAACAGTAAACGTCCCAGCAAACCTAAACTGCTTAGAGACCTTCAGCTTAAATTCAGAAATCAATTAATCTCCATTTACATTCACTACAAGATTTAATGCTAAACTTTAAATTGTATACCGCATATTTTCACATGCATGAGCAGCAAACCGGACAAAAAGACGGGCAAGTGTGAATACAATATTTTCAAGGAATCACACTGCAGTAATTCCTGCACTTGATTTAACAGTTTAGTTTCAACACCATGCGTAACAATAGCCAATTATTTAGACTTCCAGATTTTTTCAGCTAAATATTTTGTGCACTTTGCCAATCATCGGTCTAAGCATTACTACTAGACTTACAATGCATTTAATGTAATAATTATCTATAAAATATTTTTTTCTCAAAATACAAAAAAAAGCTTTGATGATCAAAAATGTAAAGAAATAATGTGTGTGTGTTCTTTTAAAATACTACATTGCTGAAGAAATTTACAATTGGCCATACAATGACGTCCCGTTGACAAGCCAAATCGTCAGTGTTCTGTACTTGTGTGTGTGTATAGCAAAAAACACCACAAATATGCATAAACATTCACATCAAATAACCTTCTGCATGCTTTTGCAATTTGGTTGTGCAGGGCACAAAATCTCCACTGTAGTCCACATGCACGCTCGCTCTGTAATATTTTAGTTTAGGTCAAACATGCTAAAATATAACAGCTGAAGAATCAAAAAAACACCTAATAGTGTACAAGAGGTCAAAGTTCAGCAGGTTCTGCTGAAATACATGAAAACTAATGCATGCTGGAGTGAAAGTGCTCCAAAGTGTCAAGAAAAAGACAACCCACAGAAATATTCCTCTCCCCAAAAAACTCATCTGTATATTTTTATAGATGTTTTATGATCATAATGTGATAAGAGGCAAAAGCAAGAACAGTAAGTGCGTGCATTAGCATTACTATTATTTATCCAAATAAACACTAAGGTAAAGTGTGACCCAATTATAATGATCAATAGCAACAATATTATAGTTCTCTCTCTCTCAATTTCCTATTTCAGAAACAAGGTCTAAAAATACATCATTCCGGTTATTATTGGTGCAATTGTTGTTGCTGTGATCAGCTTACAATTCATGAGCACGCTGCGCAAGTACTACTTCTAAAAAAAAAAAAAAATAAATGACCGTACTAATTCCGAATCGTACTGTATATTTGTGATCAATAAGTGGTCCAATACCTGGTCTCTCTGCAGACAGGGCAGAGACGTCCTCCTGTGAGATTTGCTCCTCGGCTGGCCGTGATGTGCCATGTCTGACGAAACTACGGAGCTGGACCTCCTGCGCCTCTTAAATACCGGAATATCTCCCCTCGATCCCTCCCGGTGTGATGCGCCCTGCTCCGGCAGAAGTCTGTCCGCATACCTCGCCAGCAGGACCCCCAGCACCCCGAGCAGGTACGCCAGGTAGGGTCTCCAACTGGCGCGCACCTTCTGCAGCGACAGCAGCGACACGGTCCTGATGATGCTGATGAAGAGGAGCACGGAGATGCCCTGACCCAGCCGCACCACCATGAGCGCCCCGCTGGCCAGGCAGGCGAGCAGCACCAGCGCGGTGGCCGTGAACGAGTAGAGCTGATGCGCATCCAGCAGAGACTGCGCCGCCGCTTCGCCCAGATGGCACACGGTGAGCAGGAACACGGCCGTACGGATGAGCACCCCGCAGCGGAGCAGATACACACCCACCCAGAAGAAGGCACACACGAGCGTGAAGACGGGCGAGAGCAACTGCCACACGAGCTCCACGAGCGTCACCAAGTGCAGCGCCGGAGATCCCGAGTGCGCGTGTGCGCGCTCAGCGTCCCAGTCCGCGGACTGATGAGCGAGCAGCGCGAGGAGCACGGACAGCGAGGCGACACACACGGCCGAGGAGAGGCTCCTACGGCTCCGCAAGCACGAGTGCCAGCAGTCCTGCTCCACGGGAGTGACACAAGTGCGCACATAGCCGTTGCGCACGGATTCCAGTGCCATCGGTCACGGGAGAGCACGCGTACGCGCTCGCGCACACACGCATTAATGCGCAGAGCCGCTGTTCCTTTTCACGTGAGTTGTTAGTGAGAGAGTCAGTAAGTGAGTGAGTGAGTGAACGACTTTCCAGCGGCGGACTGCCACGAGTTCGCATTCACCGCATCCTCGCGTGAAAGCACAAGTTAAAAGTAATGTCGGGGTGCGCGGAGGAGGAGGAGGAAAGCGAGCCCCTTTTCTTTGCAATGCGTAAAATCCCCCATCGTCGAGCAGCACGAGGAATAACTCCCGATGTTTCTAGGCCACCATCATCATCCTCATCGGTGATCTCCCTCCCTCGCGCTTCCTCTCTTTGTTTGTCTCTCGTGCCCTCGTATCTCGCTGGATTATTCCACCTCTTGGATCATTTTCACGCGTGGAAAGTCTAGCGGCAGAAAGATTTCCTTGAGTTTTGGATAATATTGGCCAGTGTCCCGTCGCCCGCGAGGCGGTCCTTAACACAGCGCGCGAGCTGCGCTCCGTATCAACAGCCGAACGATTATCCTGATCAGACCCAATCCAGCATCAGTCAGCTGATTTATTGATTCCAGCTGCTGCTCGCACACATGACTACTTTTACAACTCATATACATCACACTTAAAAGAAAACCTTCGAAATTAATTTGATTAAATATGACTATAAAAACTTTAGCAACTTGAATTTTTTATTTGCATGCGCCGTAAAAGTGAAATTGCGCATGACTTGGTGCAGTTTTGACCACGCAAAGCACACGTGTGATTTCTTTTCTTGATTTCTGACTGATTTTCCTCTTACAGTAAAATAGTTCATTAACGTTAACTAATAACCACAATTCCCTGCGGTATCACACAAATCACTGGCTTTAATGCTTTCTTTGTAGTTTTCTTGACTGACTTTCACTGAACTATAAAATTTTAGCAGATCTAATTAAGATGTGTATTTCTACAAAAACAAAAACCTTTATTTATTAGCCCCAGATATGAATTATTTAAATGATGGTTTGTCTTTCATTGGTCTTTCTGACTTATCATTCTTTTACAGTAACATTTTTATATTGATTATGATCATGATGCCATGCGATATTATTGAAAGTCACTCTTGAGGCTTCTTGCTTTCTTTGTGTATTTTTTTCCGCACACAAATATGAAAATATTTCATATTTTTAGATGTCTATCAGATTCTCTCACTTTCTTGTCTTTGATTCTACTGGTTCTTGCAGACTGATCTTCGCTCGTAAACTTTTCCCAATGGCCACAAATCACATGACGATCATCTGGTTTTCTTGGCAATTAGTTCTTTCCGACTGATTTTCCTCTAATATTTTGTATAACTATTTAACATTCACTGGTAGGCTACACATGATTCCCTATATCGTTGACAGCCCCAGGCTGGTTACCATTCACACAAGCAGCCGGGAGAGTGGGCAGGATTCCCAGGACAGGAGGAAGAAAAGCAGTTTCTAGCTCAGGAACTAAGGAGCATCTCTCTGCTGGCTGGGCTGATGGATGTCCACATCCCGTGGTGACGGTCTCAGCTTCCCGGCCTCCCCCTGCCGAGGAGCGGCTACAGGGAATGTGGGAGTGCTTGTTTGGAAAGCTGCAGAGGCAACAGTCTCTTCCGGTCTCGGTTCCTGGGTCAGTCGAGGGCCAACTAATATTAAGTCCTTGCGTCATGTCCTCCGAACAGCAAAATAAAGATAAGGATAAAAATTGCAGGGAAAGATCCTAAGCGGGAACATAGCAGAGCCGTTTCTGAGGATAAGGGAGAAAGACGTGCATCAGGGAGACGCCCCTGTCAAAACAAATGCATAAATCCTCTATTATGATGTTAGGTCATCATAGGTTAATGCAATAAGAGGGAAACATGGTGAGGGAAAAGTTTAAAACGGAGCTTAACTGCTTTTAAAACGCGGATAGACACAAGGACACACAGCTTCATCTGTGAATACACAATATCCTTAGTCTGTGTTCAAATGGGAAAATAAAGACTTTGCCAAAGTCCACTATAATAAATGCGGATGCTATTACCAGGTTTTCCGCTATAAAGGGCACTACCTTTTCGACTGTATGTTTTAATACAAAATGATCAAATGATGTGAAAATCCAAAGGTTGTTTTGAGCCTTTTCCGTGTACGACGATCTTGAACATTCAGTTCCATCGGAGAGGTGCACTTAAGCCAAAGTTATACATGAGAAAAGAATAATTGTATGCAGTCGCCGACCAGACATCGAGGTGTTTACACTTAAATCTATTTGCATGTCCCGAAAGATTTTAAAACTGTTTTCACCGCCTGTCTGAAACATCTCGCCCGCCTTGTGATAAATAATCAGACACTCTGGGTTCAGCTGAAATATAACCCTGCCTTCCGTGAAACTGTGGGGGAACCGAACGTGTGAGTCCAAAATGCATTACAGGAGGAGCGATTGAGGATTAAGTCTGGGAGAAGATTCAATTTTCCCTCCTAGTTCATCAGCTCTAGCATAAACCCCGGCTTGGCACAAGACGCCGCGTATAAAAGCATCGTTTCACCTCCGCCCCTGCTCGCTGTTCTCTAGGCACACTCCTGAGGTTACCATCTGAAAGTACATCGCATGCTCTGATGTCAAGCGGGAAGATCAGTTAAAACAAGCAATTCCCAGTCCCCATCTTTCATAACGTCACAAGTCAAGTGGCATTTATTTCATTACAAAACTACTTCAGTTTCAGCCGTAAAAAGTTCAATGTTGATTCAGTTCAGTTCAAAAACTGTCCGTGTTGAAAAGTTCGTCAGTTATGGCAATAGTGTCATTATCATTATCATTCTCAGTTCAGTTCAGTAACAGTGTTGACGTCGCAAAGGCCATGTTTACACCTGGTATTAAGAATCTGTTTTACACATAAATGAGTCACAATATGGAAGGAGACGGACAAGAAAGAGTGACTTTCAAACAAACCCATTGATTCAGGAGGTTAGACATGAAATCTTTGGCACTTAAACAAGTAAATAGACATCCATGAGCACAACTGTATAGAGTGCCAAAGTTATGACGTCACTTTGTAGGCCGAAACGCGGAAGTGAGTTAGCATTTTAGCACCCTCGCCCTTAAGTGGGTTTTTGCTACATCGCCTGAAATAAGGTTAAAAAGCCTCTGAATAGTTTCACGTTTTGATCTCTGACATATAACACACAGTTATAACCTACAGTATTTGTGTTTTTGAAACTTTATTGTGTCTGCTTGTGGTCTTTTAAACTTTATATAGGCTTCAAAATGTATATATTTTGGATTAACTTTTAAAGATTATCTTCATAGACAAAACGTGTAAGGGTCACAACTCTTTGTTGAACACAGATCTTATTTTTTTGCCATTTTCCAAAAGTCTATGGGGAAAATGCATTGCTTTTCAACTGAGGGAACCCATGTGCCGCTAACGTTCGAGTTGTCCTACAAAGTGACGTCATCACTTCGGCACTCTATTGTCTAAACTATGTCTGAGAAATTATTCATTACTTTTTACTTTTGACAAAGTCTATACATTTCTGGTAGTATTTACTGTAGAGCCATTCACAAACTGACGTTGCTTTGCAACCTAAATAGGTCGAAAGTATGCATGATTGGTTAATTTCGTGAAATCTAAATGCAAACATACTCCATCTTCTGTCTTCAATATTTCAGGAACCTCATTAGCATAAGATTTCACAACTAAACTGAATGTTTACTTTAATTGTTGCATAGAGACCAGAGTTTGACATGTTTTGGTGCAAATGATCCTATATTACCCAGAGACTCTGCTGGGCCAAGAATTTGCATTTCTTGGAAGAACAGCCTGTTCTAGAATGGCGAAAAAGCCTCCTGTAAATACATGTGTATGCTTTTTAATTCACCCAATTACAGTGATTTACTATCACAACAATGTTTAATAGAGGGTCAATGCATAGCGCATTTTCAATGGGGCCCTCATAACTGACCCACAGTGGACCGTCACGTGACCTTTGACCCCGGCACCCGATGACTCGCAACATCTGCTCGAAACACGGCATAGACTGACCGTGTGAAGTGTGCACTGACCCAACACACGAGTGTAACTGAGGACAAATACGAGCTTCAAGCTCTTTATCATCGTGCTTCAATTATTTATGAGGTTCGAAGAGAATCTGTGCAATTGGCAAACACTCAGGCTCAATAATACACTCGGCTCAAGTGCTGGATGAATGCGTGCTGGATTTGGGCATTGAAGCAGGTGAGCGGGTGAGTGTATGCTAATAGCGCGTGTGGTTGGTGGTTGGGCTTTGATGTTGAGGACGGAGCTCGCGACAGGAATGTGTATCTGCGCTGTTTTTGGAAGCAGGAGAGCAAAAACGCTTCAATTAAAACGGGCCGTTCCTTAATCAGTCCAGCAACTCATAAACACACTCCCACGACACACACATGCTGAAGCGCTTTAGCACCATGAGCTCTACGAATGTGCTTTAAACACCACAGGCCTCTATCTATCTATCTATCTATCTATCTATCTATCTATCTATCTATCTATCTATCTATCTATCTATCTATCTATCTATCTATCTATCTATCTATCTATCTATCTATCTATCTATCTATCTATCTATCTATCTATCTATCTGTCTGTGTATCTGTCCATCTGTCCACCCATCTATCTATCTATCTATCTATCTATCTATCTATCTATCTATCTATCTATCTATCTATCTCTCTATCTCTCTATCTATCTCTCTATCTATCTATCTATCTATCTATCTATCTATCTATCTATCTATCTATCTATCTATCTATCTATCTATCTATCTATCTATGTCTGTCTATCCAGGAACTTGTTACTTTTCAAGTTAAACATAAAAGTTAGGCTTTAGGTTTTTTTTATTTATTAATCTTACATCTATTTTAAATAAATATATTTATTTTATATAGTTTCAGTATTGATTTATTATCATTATTGTCTGCTGGAAAATAAAATGGTCATAAAAATCTCTTGGACTTACTGTAAATTGAAGAGACCTAGTAACCACCCAAGAAACCCTAGCAACCAGCACAAAATGTGTGGATATGGCATATATACTACAGTAGAAATCTAACATTCTGTATCACTCCAGCCCAGTTTAATGAAAGCATGTTAAAAACACAGTCTAGCTACACACTAACTAGCTCTGCTGTCACATCATCTTCACCCTATAACTTCTTAAAACACTTCCCCTGTTTCAGCCTCTGCAGAATGCTTGTTAACTTCCTTCACTTTCCCCAATAATGCCAAATGAAACTATTTGTCATGTGTTTGACACAGGGGGCTTGCTTGCGACGTAATTTGGTGCGTGTTTGTTCAAGGGCTGCCAGGAAAAACAGTGGACGTCCACCTCAGCAGAGGGAACGGGGACCGGAGCACAAAAGTCTGCTTTCACACAGCCGAGCCCTGGGGGAAGTGAGGGGCCCGGGGCCCGAGAGATGACTGTGGACTTTCAGGTTTTTCCCCCGCCTGGCAGACATGTTTTCATAAACACCAGGAATGTGTCAAAAAGGTACAGTGCAAGCACCTTCCTCTTCTTTATGAGCGTCAATCCATCATCCACCAATCAGAGGCGGCGTACAGTGAGGCCACGCCTCCTCCCGAGTGTGGGATGGAAACACAATCTGCAGCGTTAGCTACTGTATCCATCACTATAGCGTGAGGGAGTTGTGGGAAAGATCGACATTGTCCAAAAATTTAATAGAGGACGTGACATCATGAGATGGATTCCAAGCATTGTTAATCTTTCCATCAGTCTGTCTCTCATTTATGCCTCGGCTGAATAAATGCACGGCCCCAAACTCAACCCATGACGCATCTAGGGAGATTTATAAGATCGGAGCGCTCGGCCTCCGCGTGCGTCTGGAATGACGCTGAATGTCGCCAACTCCTAAAACTGAGTCAACATTTTGTGGCTCGAGCCGAGAGAGTGAAACCTGTCAAGAACATGTGCAATTCACATTTCACCTGAAAATCGAAATAAAAAATTGTTTTAGGACCATTGAGATTTGTATTTGTCATTGTGACATTTTCATGACAATTAAGCATATATTTGCCCTCATTACCATAATGCAGTATCATATTTTAATCTTTTTGTAATGGTAATTCTCATTAAATTCACATGATAATAATATAATACATGATATAATAATAATAATAAAATATACAATTTATATAATACACATAAAAGCTATTTTTGCATGTGAAATCTTTGTTAAAATGGATGGTTGGTTGGATGGTTGGGTGGGTGGGTGGGTGGATGGATGGGTGGTTGGGTGGGTGGGTGGATGGATGGATGGATGGATGGTTGGGTTGATGGATGGGTGGTTGGGTGGGTGGGTGGGTGGATGGATGGATGGGTGGATGGATGGATGGATGGTTGGGTTGATGGATGGATGGATAGGTGGGTGGATGGATGGATGGATGGATGGGTGGATGGATGGGTGGTTGGGTGGGTGGATGGATGGGTGGTTGGGTGGTTGGGTGGATGGATGGATGGGTGGATGGATGGGTGGTTGGGTGGGTGGGTGGATGGATGGATGGGTGGTTGGGTGGGTGGGTGGGTGGATGGATGGATGGGTGGATGGATGGGTGGATGGATGGGTGGTTGGGTGGATGGATGGATGGGTGGATGGGTGGTTGGGTGGGTGGGTGGGTGGATGGATGGATGGGTGGATGGATGGGTGGTTGGGTGGTTGGGTGGATGGATGGATGGGTGGATGGATGGGTGGTTGGGTGGGTGGGTGGATGGATGGATGGATGGGTGGATGGATGGGTGGTTGGGTGGATGGATGGGTGGATGGATGGGTGGTTGGGTGGATGGATGGATGGGTGGATGGATGGGTGGTTGGGTGGGTGGGTGGGTGGATGGATGGATGGATGGTTGGGTTGATGGATGGGTGGTTGGGTGGATGGATGGATGGGTGGATGGATGATTGGTTGGATGGATGGTTGGTTGGATGGGTTGATGGATGGATGGATGGTTGGTTGGGTTAATGGATCGATGGATGGATGGTTGGTTGGGTTAATGGATGGATGGATGGTTGGTTGGGTTAATGGATGGATGGATGGATGGTTGGTTGGGTTAATGGATGGATGGATGGATGGTTGGTTGGGTTAATGGATGGATGGATGGATGGATGGATATGGTCTCAAAAAATAAGCCTTAATTTTAATAAAATTTTTCCCTTTGATTTTGGGGGTGAAATACGTCACAAGCAGGAGCTTTCTTCACACTTTCATCAGTCCATCACAATCCCAGGCTCACGCAGGTATGTGTGCTGGAATACGAGTGTGCCGGAGAAAAGCCGCCTCAGTCCTGTCAGGATGAGGAACGGGGATGAGAAGCAGAATTCTTACATTAGGGCCTGAAATGTTTGAACTCTGAGCCAGTCAGCCCAGATGATGTCATTTCCTCGCCACTTCTGATGTTTGGTCATCATCATCACTGCATCCGAAAGACAGAGGAACATCCGAAATGACATCACTTTTGAAGATTTAGCCGGTGCAGAACAGAACAGAACAGATGTGAATAATAAATAATCTTTCATCTTACATATTTTACTGGTGCGAAAGCTGGATGGTATGCTAAATCTCTGCCCGGGCTTTGATTAGCGGCGGGGAAGAGCCTCCGAGAGCGCTAGCGACCGTCTTTGATGATCACACAGATATAGAGTTATGAAAGCACATGTTGTATGATAGGTGCAGCACTTCCGAAACACAAGACAAGCCTTGAGAGGAATTCATTTGAATAGTTGTGAGGTTGTGCGACGCCGTAATACTGAAATATGACTTTCATCAGCTGATGAGCGCTGGGTTTTCATAGGGACACGATGAGCTGTCTCACTGTAATTAGGTTACGGAGTTTCTCGCTAAAACTGATTGTGTGTGTGTGTGTGTGTGTGTGTGTGTGTCCTCCCGGCTGATGGATAGCAACGCTATGCCGAGAGCACATTTTAATACCCCGGATTTTCAAACTCACTTACTGTTCTCAGTCTTTCTTCAGAAGACAATACCCGTAACACAATTACTGTAGGATAAAATTTGCCTGGGTCCTAAAATAACTCCCACAAAGAGACCCCGCTTCCAAGTAACTGTCTCGCCTGTCCTCACTCGTGCAGGTATAATTTCTCAGTTAATGCACACTAACGAAGAAACCAACCTAAAAAAAGGGCCTAAACAGATTATGTGGACGTTTTAGAAATATCCACAGAGATGCAGGATTCTTCACATGGACAATAATGAGGGAAATGTATATGCAGATAACATTAATGTGGCTGCCTCAAGACTGAATGCTGTTAACCCTGTAATGCCTGACATATCAAACGATAGTCAGAAAATCTTTTTTTTAACCATTATACAATATATATATATGAAGAGTTCAGATGCAAAAGCCTCCAAGTGCCATTTGAAATTTTCTTCTAAAATGATCATTTTTATCAAACTTGTATATTTAAGTTCAGTAATTTCTATTAAATGGCAATGAAGATTACCTATTAATTATGTATATATATATGATATAGTGAGAATACAGAGCTCAAGCTTAGACTTTTATTCAGAGGCACAAACTGAATAAGCAAAAAAATATGCAATTAGCTGCAGATGTTGATATTTATATGACATTCTGATATCTTGCAATGAGATCAGTATAACAGAGTACAGCTTCAGTTAAGTAAGTGTTCAAATTAAAATATAAAAGTTTACTTTTTTAAAAGTCAGTAAAGATTTCACAAAAGGTGGAGCCTTTTTCCCTGTCTTGTCTGCACGTAATTAATCTTTTCTGTCGGTTTAGATAGTGTGCTTCATATCAAGTGTTATCTACATTGTTCACTGTAATAATGATGCGTCAGCATGATGCAAAAAGAGTGAGATTTCTCTGCTCAGATCCATTCATATCACTATATAACACTTTAAAACAAATCATAACACACTGCTCCATCCGGCCAATCAGAGCACAGTGTGCTTTCAGAAGGAGGGGCTTCATAGAGACAGGAAGTAAACAGAGCGTTACTGACAGACTGGGAAGAGAGGAGCCGCAACAATGGAGAATATGAGGAAAATAATCAACATTCGAGGATGAAAACCTGCTCTAGTAGAGCCTTGAGTGCCAGTGCATGAAAGCCGCTCAGACGCTGGTCTCCACTGCTGTCTTAACACTCGCAGGAGAGAAGAGGTGGACCGACTTCTAAAGCCCAGGCTTCTCTTTTATCATATGCCTGACTGCATCTGTGCTCCTCCTAATTGTTTCCAGAAGACACAGGGCTTGTTTGCGTCGAGTGGAAAATGCCCCGTTTCCTGTTCTTTTCTCTTGCTTTAATAAGGAAGTGGATTTGGCCACCTGTTTTAAGTGAGAATCCAGAGAAGAGTGCTGGAGAATACAAGAACCTCGTCCTATTTTCCTTACTCTCTCTCTCTCTCTGTGTGTGTGTTATTGTGACAGTGTGTTTATATGCATGTCGTCTTTAAAGACTCAAATGAAATCCAATGTTTTACACTGTTTTGGACGTCAATAACACACACTCAAACTTGGCAGGTTCCATCACCTCAAATATTCTGACCACAGCTTGGGACCCTTGAAACATTATTTGGATGTTTGCATCACTTCCTTTGGATAGTGGTATAATTCCAGGAAATTCAAACCTCTAAATCCTGTTTGTGTTCACAAACTCCCATTCATTTGCTAGAATACACTTCCTCATGACCAAGAAATAGGCATAAATCAACAGATTAAAAAACAATCGGTACAGAAATACATCTGAGAGTCATAGATTTGAATTATGAATGCTAAATTATCTTAAATTATGTCCTGTTGGCTCCGGATAATCTTTCCAAGTAGTTAACTCCTTGAATTTACTTCGCTAGTGCCCAAATACAATAAAAATGGAGGCGATATAAGCATCACTATTACTTTTGCTCTAGGCTGTGTGATTTGAACAAACCCCTAATGCTCAGGATTAAATTACCACATGAATAGCGATATCTGGAGACCAAAATATCAGAGGAAGGGTTATTTTTGTAAATCAACTGAACTAAAATAAATTTTCCAAACATATCTAAAACTAAATTAAAATAATTTAACATTTTAAAATGTTTTTTTTAAACAAGAAAATGTCAATAAATTAGAAACAATAAATGTTTTTAATGATACAGTGAGCTCATTAACTTTAACAATACAAAAACCGAACACTAACAATGATAAAGTAAAAACTTACAAAATATAAAATTGCTTCAAGGTGGGCTATTTTGACTAGCAACACCCTAGCAACCACTTAGAATCTGCCTCGCAACCACTCAGAACACCTTAGCAACTATATCTACATATTCTCACATCTCCTGTCCTGCATTAATATTGCCTAGCATACTCTCAGCATGTTTGTATGGACAAATGCTACACATTTTCTACAGAAAATACATAAAATCCAGCACAAACCTTTCAGTAAAGAGATTACAGTATCAAAGCTGGCGTAATTGCTTGTGCTGAGGTTCTGGAACCGCTAAATGACTTCCTAAGATCTCGCTCATTTCCTGTCGCAAATCTTTCTTGCAGCACTTGGCCCACTTCACTTAGTCCTTTTTTTTTTTTTTTGAACATGTGATGTGGCGTCCCTTGAGCGCCGGCCAACCTCTCGCTCTCTGTAACCCAGACATCCAATCTCTTCCCCCAATCTAATCTGCACCACCAGGAAATCCAAGCGAAATGTGTTATTCCTCTTTCTCCACCCAAACAGCACCTCAATCCTTCCTCCAGAAGTGCTGGCGCTTGCGTCACAACCCTGATAAGTGCAGGGCTACTAACCCTTCAGGAATCCAATGATAAAGGCTTTTTAAAATAAGCGTAGAAAACAACAAGAGTTTATAACCAGGTGTGATGGAACAGAAAGGGTCACGTTTACTGCTCTGGGGACGCTTGTGATGCTTTCACGGGCCGAATCAGAGCACAAACTGTGTATTTGGGCAGAATCCGATCCAGACTGTTTTGTTTGGGCTGAAGCTCACCCTCGGTGTGTGTTTGCTTCGTTTCTACACGACCAAGCCAACAGATGTTTCAATACAGTCAGGAAAGACCAAAGACGCTATTCTGCATACTAGCAAATAACCAGTCCAGACTAGTTTCAGCCTCACCCATCACTGACCATCAAAACAGGAAAGCACTTCGTTAAATCGTAACGTTTGTATCAGTCCTACAGTTACCAATGGCTCCCTGATCTACTTACACAGTGAAAATGACTTTTAAAAAGTCTTATAATTGTAATATTACTTAAAAAACATTTATACTTTAAAAACAACATTATGTGAAAATCTATGAAAAAATGTAAATATAAAATAAATAAAATATAATAGAAATAAACTAAAGTCAAACTTAAAATATAAAAATAAATGCTAATTAAAAATATAAATAAATGCTATAATACTTTATAAATACTGATAACATAACAGTGTTTCAAGGTTCTTAACCATTTAATAAAACATTTAAATAAAATATAATAGTCATAAATAAAATAGAAACACATACATGCACGCGCACTCGTACTAAAGTAAAACATAATATAAAAATGAATGCATAATAAAAATAAATACTACACTCTATAAAATGCTGGGTTGTTTCAACCTAAAAATTTGGGTCAAATATGGACAAACCATAAAATGGGTTAAAAATGTAATTAAAAATTGTACCGTTGAAAGTGAAAGTTGAAGTTTGTTTAACATTTTAAATTACATTTTTAACCCAACATTTGGGTTTGTCCATATTTGGGTTGAAACAACCCAGCATTTTTTTAGAAAGGTTGAACAAAAAAAATACAAATGGACCTGTGAGAGTAGACCAACTAGAGCAAACTATAGTTTCACAAATCTAAAAATCAGCTGATCTCACGGAAGGTCGTGAAAGGTCAGCCTGTTTTTGTGGCTCACCTCATGCGTACGAGAGTTGGCCGTGGAGGAAGAGCCTGTGGATTTGGCTCAGTCGAGCTAATGTTCGTCTGGTCAGTGCCTCGGGTGTTTATCAACCACAGGAGAAAATGTGAATTTCGTCCAATAAGCATGTGCTCAGGCTATGATGTCATTGCTCGTGTAACCTGTGCTCCATTACAGGTAAATAACATAACAGAGAGGCTAAATGGGTCTCGTTGGCTCATTACAGATGCGCCATTTAAAAAAAAAACATCAGATGCTGCATATGAAACACGATCCTCCCTCCGGGGTTTGAGCGGCTAGAGAAGTGACTGCTATCGTTTAACGATAAGTACATTTAGTTTCATAGACGTTATTGTGAATCTGAGACTCTGATTAGCGTCCATGCTAATCTCTGTGTCTCAGTGGACGAGCCACACGGGGTCAGGACTGTTGATGCGTTTTCTGATCAAACATGCACTACTATTTGTTTTTGTTGTATTTTACTTAGATCTAGTGGGCTTAGACAGTAGTAATATATAAAACAGCACGTTATGTAGACTCTTACTGACAAGACAAAGAGGTCAGATGGGCTTTTCGCAAAATGAAATGAGCATAAAGCTTCATGGAAAAGCCCTTTAGGATGGATAAACTCCACCTTTGTCAATTTATTAAAGGCCTCAAACAAAGGTTGTTGTTTTTCTCTGGAAAGGTCAGTAAAAGTGAACATAACCTGCATTCACTGTTCCCAGATTCAGACAGTTTCAGTGCAAACTGTTCAAAGGGCTTTTAACGACACCAGACGATGAATAAGGGTCTTATCAAGCGAAACGATCGCTCATTTAAAAAATAAATAACAAAGTTTAAGTTTTATAAGCTCAAATGCTCGCCTTGCTCTGTTCTGTGATGCGCGTTCATGACTCTCCTGTTCGAACTCGTTCATCGAAATGAACTAATTCCTTTTATTAATGGACCGTGTGAGAGATTATTTGCTCCAAGTGTAAATGTTAGTGTGAAATTGAACACAGTATATGCCAATGTTGTTTTCAATAATAAAAAAAAAAACAAAAAACATTTGCACAAAGCGAGCCGATCCACTTTTCCATGTTGATAAGAGCATTAAAATGAGAAAAAATAATGAGTAACACTTTATTTGAAGGAGTGTGCATAAGACTGACATGACACTGTCATAAACATGACATAACACCTGTCATGAACATGAAGGAGTCTTTATGAATGTTTATGTGTCATTCGGTAAATTATGACACTTTTAATGCAAAGTTGACATTGTTTAAAATGTCTTTGTTATGACGACTTGACATTAACCAAGAAATCATAACCTGTCACAAATATGTCATAACAGGTCTAATTATCAAACTTAAAGGGATACTCCAGTTTTTTTTGGAAATAGGCTCGTTTTACCACTCCCCCAGAGTTAAACAGTTCGGTTTTACCGTTTTCGAATTCATTCAGTCGATTTTCTGATATTTAGAAGAATATCAGTAACCAGACAGTTTCTGGTCTCATTGACTTCCATAGTAGAAAAAAAATATATACTATGGAAGTCAATGAGACCAGAAACTGTCTAGTTACTGATATTCTTATAAATATCAGAAAATCGGCTGAATACTTTCGGAAACTGTTTAACTCTGGGGGAGTGGTAAAATGAGCCTATTTCCAAAAAAAGTGGAGTATCCCTTTAAAGAAGTTATTTAGCTTTGCATTAACATCACATTACCCTGTTATATGTGGTTGGTTTTGACTTTGGCCGTCATGACACCATTATAACTGTGTCATGAATATTTTACTTGTCCTCAAGTAAAGTGGGACACATTGTACTAGTTATAAAGATGTCATTAAGGATTATTACACTGTCAAATGCTTTAACAACAGTGTCATTAATATTTCCCCTAACCTCAAGTAAAGTGGAACATGTTGGACTAGTTATAAAGTCAGGTTGACAGGTTATGATTTCTTGGTTAATGTCAAGTTGTCATAACAAAGACATTTTAAACAATGTCAACTTTGCATTAAAAGTGTCATAATTTACAGAATGACACATAAACATTCATAAAGACTCCTTCATATGTCAGTCTTATGCACACCCCTTCAAATAAAACATTACTAAATAATGAGACAAAAAGAAATCAAGAGACATTTAGAATATATAATATGATTATAATATTACATGATTGACCCTGTCACCATAAATTGGATCACTTCTTTCACATCTCCTGTCCTCATGAAAAACAGAGCAGCTTTTGATGTTGAGACCTTAGCTCTGAATTCACACAGCCCCGATCTTCCTTTCATCTCAGGTCTGCGTCATTTTGTTAACATATAAGTTTCTCTCACTATTACACAGTACAGTCCATATCATTTCACTGGTCTGATGTTTGCAACTTGCCAAGAAGTATTAGCATAGCATCTCTCGCCCTGATGCATCTTACACAGGACATCCTCAACCCACCAGGGAACAAGACAGAAGAATGTGGCCATCAGTCTCACAGACATTTATGATCAACAAAGGAACAGGTCTGGACTGGACCAGCTAGCTATGAGCAAAACAAGCACATTAACTCGAGGAGTTTTCGTTATTTATGCGCTACCTGTGCTAACAACTGCAAATCTAGAAGCTGCAGGTGGGCCGCTAATGCAAAGTCTGCTTCTACATCTTTCAAGGAAAGTTTAGTTTAGCCGTTTATTGGAAATGAGACGCTTTCCACGGACTGGTTTACCCAACAGGGAACGGGTCTGTTTAACATGCCTGTGATTTAAGGTCGGATCCGTCTCAACAGTCCTCGGCTAGTTGGAGTTTGTTCTTAGACGTAATATATGTGAAGTCTCCGGCATTTAACAGCTAACCAGTTTTAAAAAGTGTTTATGAACCATCATACGCTGTAGAGAAGTGTCCTGTCTTTACCTCCCAATTGCTCAACTTTACAAGCTTTTACAAGACCGTAAACCAGTTTGAAAAGCTCAAGCGTCACAAACTCCAGCTATTTATTAACCGTTTTAATGGAAATTCAGCGATGACAACACAACAAATAAGCTCATAAACTTTATACTAACAAGAAACAAGCTTCCAGGTATTAGATATTTGCTAACACAGAAGTAAGACTGTAAAAATACAATAAATGCTTTATTTTAAAAAGATTATTGGAATACATTTTACTATAGCATCTTTCGACCTAAAATTTTTCTATTTAATAATCAAATTGCATTTTTATGTAGTTTTATTTTCATGGTGACACACCACAGGTAAAATAGTGCATGATTGATGTATTGGTTCGATTTCATTGTCATTTTTTATTCGAAACATTCCCACACTTGTTAATTATGCTTCCACTCATCCAAACTGGATTATAATGTCTCACAGTCTTAAATTTCACGTCTCCAGCGTGTCCAAAATGCTGTCGCTAGACTTTTGACTAGAACAAAGACCAGGGAACATATTTCACCCGTGCTGGTCTCTCTTCACTGGCTTCCAGTCAAATATCGTGTTCAGTTTAAAGCAGTATTGTTTGTTTATAAAGGCCTCTATGGTTTGGCTCCGCAACATATTTCTGATCTCCTTTCATTTCATCATACATCCACTCCTCCGATCAACCAACAGTCTA
This sequence comes from Pimephales promelas, assembly GCF_016745375.1. Next base: position 860,467 of record NW_024121910.1, read on the forward strand.
CGCCTGATTGTTCCCAGGACACGTCTTAAACTGCTCCACAGAATAATCTGCATCAACATATGATGATTTTAAATACCTTGGTATACTTTGTGATTATGTTTTGTGTCCGAGGTTTAACATTATTTGACTGACTGACTTATTATATCATATCATGAAATATCTGATATTCCTATTCTCAAAAATGTGTGTATTTAAATGCATTTAAACCAGGGGCGGTTCATGGATCTATCATGTCTTGCTACCACTGTGCAGGCTGGTGGTGGTGTAATGGTTTTGGTCAGTGTTTATTAAAAAACATCCAATAATGCAGAATATGCAATGATAAATATTTAATTGATGAGTTGTTAAAGGGTTAGTTCGCCCAAAAATGAAAATTCTGTCAGTATTTACTCACCCTCATGTTGTTCCAAACCCCATAAGACCTTCGTTCATCTTCGCAACACAAATTAAGATATTTAAGATATTAAGATCACTCCTGCATACTAGTCCATAGGCTTCTTGAGGGAATGACACTTGATGGCATCTAAAAGTCATTAAAGACATCGTTAAAATAGTCCAAGTGACTACAGGGGCTCAATTTTAACTTTATCAAACGACGAGAACACTTTTTGTGCGCAAAAACAAACAAAAATACCGACTTTATTTCAAATATTCACTTCCTTCTCTATGGGCCTGTAGTCAGTTAACGTAGTGTGATTGCGTAAAGCTACGTCACACGTAGGCTCACTATTGGCCGACGCTGGTCATGTGTGTGATGCGTGTGACGTACAATAACAGAAGCGTACGCTATTAAACTAGTAACCTGACTCGAGGTAGAGGGAGAAATAAACGAATATTTGAAATAAAGTTGTTATTTTCGTTGTTTTTTGCGCACAAAAGTGTTCTCGTCGTTTGATAAACTTAAGATTGAGCCCCTGTAGTCACTTGGACTATTTTAACGATGTCTTTGATGACTTTTCGAGGACAGCAAGTGTCATTCCCTCAAGAAGCCTATGGACTAGTATGCAGGAGTGATCTTAATATCTTAAATATCTTAATTAGTGTTGCGAAGATGAACGAAGGTCTTACGGGGTTGAAACAACATGAGGGTGAGTAAATACTGACAGAATTTTCGGGTGAATTTTTGGGTGAACTAACCCTTTAATATATACACTGTAAAAAATATTTTCAAGATTTGTTATCACAACATATTTTCTTTTGTCAAATCAACTTTATAATAATTTATTTAGTTGAGATAACTTATTATTTTGAGTTTCTGATGGTTAAATTAATCTCCTTCATTGTATTAACTAACTTTTTTCCAGTTCAATGAACTTAAAATTTGAAGGCAACCAGGTTACTTACTTTTTTAAGTTAAACCAACAATATTTTTTTACATGTATAACAAAATATATGGGTATGATTTTACAGCTAAATTCAGCATATCGACACAAAATGATAACTGCAAATCCACCTTTCGCTGACTGGAGTCCAGTTGTTTCTGTGAATTGATCCATTCGCTCCTCTTTCTATAGCAGTCTGTAAAAATATGCCTCCGATTTTTGTCAAATCTAGTCAGTCGCAAAGCTCTTTCCCACTTTAAATGTGTTGTGTTTGTTTTTCGCGGCATTCACGCTGAGAACAAATACAGTCGCTCAGTCTTTTTGCCACTCACTGTGAGTAACTGCAGGCACTCCGGCCGACGGTGACATCACGCGCATACCCTCTATTACAAGCTTACAAGTTTAAAGCAATGGCACAAATAAATACAAGAGAACAAAGATACAAATGAAATAAACAGTATAGTTTACAGTGCTTGTGAAAACTGTATTCTGTAAAGCTGCAGAAGTTAAGAGCAGTGAGTGATTCTCTTTAACATTATTAACACAGTAAACAGACGGTTGATGTCACTTTAAGACACATTGACCGTTTACGTTCACTTAAGACTGTGTTTATGTGGATGCTCGTCGACAGATGACATCATTTGACATAACTTTGCGTGTATTTGCTTAAAAAGCAATGAAAGCTAACTCGATCTGGTCTGAGAGGCGTCTCTCTGAGTTCTTGCCATTGAATGGCTTAAAATGCTTAAACTGGCGAGACTTAAAAACACAGGCAGCAGTGACCCGATCATTCAGATAGTGGATATAATTTTAGGGAGGCTGAGACGACCACCTAAGAAGTCTCGCTTGGTTTAAACACCATTATAATGATATATTAGTTGATCTATAATGGGCTGCCAAAGCGAGAACACAGATCTGAACTGACGTGCCGCACTGAATCACACCGGTGTGATTGCATCAAATGTAAAAATATAATTTTTGGTCTTTTGGAAGCTGCATTCAAAATGATTTTGGCTGGTTTTAAATGGGCATGTATAATCACTATTGCACCGGCTGATTCTCTCTGCGGTTTAAAGTTCCTGTAATGTGTACAAATGCCTTCAGGCTAGAGAATGAGCTGGAATGCAATAGAGAAACACTAAAGAGGGAAGTTGAGGGTGAGCTTATCAATCAAGCAATACAGTTCACATAAATGACAGCAATAAACTGGCGTTCCCACGAGCTAACCGTCTCACGTAGCACAAGCGAGGCCGTGCCGTACTATAATACACACTGAAATCTAAAATCAACAGCCCTAAACACACGTCATCAATGGTCTTTAGCCTGTGTCAGTGAGTCTGTGCCTTCACAAGTCAATTAGCCATCGCTGCGAGGAGTTCTGTTCAACTTAAACACTTCTGACAACCAAATGATATACAGGCTAATTAATGAAACTCGCCGCGCTTTAATCTGTTCAGTATGCCTCTGACTGATAAACGGGCCCTCACCTGATTGATAGGGCCAATTAATCCATTCTTGAATCGCTCTGGGAACAATAAACAAATACATAAAAGCAGGACGAACTGGATCAAAAGCAATGGAAATTAGCACAATATCACAAATGATATGATATCCCAAATCGCTGGATGACAGATTCTGCTTTGATCAGTGCTTGCCGAACTGTTCATCAATAAGGTGGAATTTTTGCAGTCGGACAAATGATTCAGGCTTTTTCATGTAACTTTTCCCCTAAATTAATAAACGATAAATGCATAATTAATTATTGGCCAGCATTAAAAAAAGCATTGTTCAATATATTTGTAAAATATATCCAGAAAAAGCTTTGACCAACAAATATAAACATGTTGGAAAACATTTTAATATTTAATATAATATAATAAAAGTAGGGCTGTCAAACGATTAATCGTGATTAATCGCATCCAAAATAAAAGTTTGTGTTTACATAATATATGTGGGTGCACTGTGTATAATTATTTTGTATATATAAATACACACACATCCTTGTATATATTTAAGAAATATTTGCATGTATATACTGTAGATAGATTTATATTATATATAAAATAATATTTTTTTCTTAAAAAATACATGCATGTGTGTGTGTGTGTGTGTGTGTGTGTGTATACAAAATAATTATACACAGTGCACCCACATATATTGTGTAAACACAAACTTTTATTTTGGATGCGATTAATCGCGATTAATCGTTTGACAGCCCTAAATAAAAGTGTTGGTATTGTTAAATAAAAGTAATAATCTGACCTAAATAGAAATGTTGCACTAAAAAAACTTAAACTAAATATAAAAATTAAATCTATTAAAACATCGAAATCATAATAAATCTGAAACAGTACCATAAAACCACTTCTCAAGTTTGTCCGAATGGAACTGGCAGATCTGAGTGAGACATAACCAACACAATAGTAAATGATGTGTGATTTTATCATATTGCATATTTCAAGGGCCTCTCTCTGCTGACCCTCGCGGTCTGTCTGCACAGATGCTCTCACACCTGACAGCTCCAGCTCCAGACATTCAGTAGTCCAGACAAAAGGCTGTGTGTGTAGATCCGATCAGCCAGAAGCCATCAGATCACTGACGGATGTTTACAATAGGGTCATAAAATATCAAAAACAGGAACATCCTTGGAGCCTGTAACTTTCAGAAGCCCTAAATCTTATCCGGCGCAGACGCGAGGCCGCGTCTCTGAGCAGAAGTGAAAAGCGTTGTGTGAGGTCAGCGCTTCCCCAGGGCCAGACACACACACACACACACACACGCAACACTAAACGCCTCTATCTGAGGCTCATGCGTATTGAAAGGGAGCATGTTCCTGACGACCCGACGACGGAGCGGATCTTACTGTTAGTGACAGGCCTGTCCCCATCTCGCCCCACCACTGAATATTCCTGTACAGTATTTCAACAGTTCACACCACATCTTTATGATGCTCAGTAATACCATGGTGTGTGACTGATGGTTTTATTTGGTTAAAGGTCATATTTAACCCAAAATCAAAAGAAATAAATAAGATTATATCATTGCATGCATAAAGAAAAGGAGGATTATTTTTTGTTTGCAGACATTATTCGACCTTTAAGCATATTTCTGCTCCAAACTGGCATTACCATAATGCAGGTAAATTATGCACACAAAAAATCTATATATTTTACTAAATTAAACCGATTAAAAAACATAATTGTTAAGCTGAAATAAAATATAAATATTATGGATTTGTTTGAAAATTTAACTAACTGAAATAAGTAAAAAAAAAAAAAAAAAAAAAAAAGCTTAATAGAAATATTCTACAAAAATGACGAAAACTTGAATTTAAAATTAAAACAAAACCTGAAAACATATAAAAGCACGTTCAAAATTAACAAATACTATAGTATATAAATAATACTAAAATTACACTGTAATATTTCGTATTTTTAAACAGTTATAATACTATATTTTATCATATTTATCATCAGTATTTAATCATAGCAAAAAATTACTTTATATCAGTTTCATATTGCAGGTAAATTATGCACACACAAATATATATATATATATATTACTAAACTAAACCGATTAAAAAACAATTGTTAAACTGAAATAAAATATAAATATTATGGATTTGTTTGAAAATTTAACTAACCGAAATAAGTAAAAAAAAAATAAAGAAATATTCTACAAAAATGACGAAAACTTGAATTTAAAATTAAAACAAAACCTGAAAGCATATAAACGCACATTCAAAATTAACAAATACTATAATAGTACATAAATGATCCTAAAATGACACTGTAATATTTCATATTTTAAAACATTTTTAATACTATATTTTATCATATTTATCAGCAGTATTTAATCATAGCAAAAAATTACTTTATATCAGTTTCATATTATATTTTTATGATTTGATGTTTTTGTTTGTTTTTAAATTACATTTGAAGGCTAAATGACATATGACAGGTTTGATGAGATTCACCCGTCTATTACCCAGTGTGCAACATCACCTTAAATCTTTTAGAGAGAAGGTGAGAGACACAAAACACGAAAACACTTACACACTGAATTCTAAATTCTTCACAGAATCTTTAAATGTTCATAATCTGTTCTATTTTTATTTTATTCATTTATTTTATACTGTAAATTTGTACACTTAGATACTATTCTGAAGTCTTTCTAATTGTTCTACGTATTGCAAGCTTTGGCAATATTGTATGATGTAGTACAGTCATGCCAATTGAAAATTGAACTGAGAGAGAGAGAGATGATAATGATGCAAAAGGGAAGTGTGTTAAAGAGCAATAGAGAGAACTGAGCTGATGAGAGCGATAAAGGTCCAGCTCTCCTGCGCTACACACACATACAGTAGCGCTTCACACCATTAGCGGGTTCGCAGTGACGCAGGCCGAGAGCTGAATTAGCCAGGACTGATTGTGATAAATGTAGTAAACACACAGTTCAAACAGGGTTAGTCTCTGTGCTGCTGCCAGACGTGGTGATGAAGTGTACAATTGTGTCCTTGGGGAGCACAGTTACTGTAATGCTACACCATGTGCAGACGTAAATCAAACTCAGCCCGAACAGGAAGTGTGTGTGTCCACCTGAGGACCGTAGAAAGATACCGATCAGAAAGGGAAGGAGGAGGAACTGGAGGACGGCTTAAACTGAGCATGAACGTCTGCTAAACGTGAAGTGACTCCAATGGAAATGTGAGGGACGATGAGACAAGTGGCGGGCTTTTTTGTCCAGTTTGCTAATGATCCTGATGAGAGTTCATGAAAATGCCTTGCATCATGAAATGATTAATCAGCCGGCACTAAAAGAGTTTAAAACCTCTTTCATTCTCAGGCTCATTAAAAGCACAACGTCTTCATGTCGGACATGAAAAGCGTGGGTAATCTGTAGCACTGAGATCAACTCTTTTAGCGGTGCGAGTGGCCCTGTGATCTGACACGCGGGGGACTTGGACTTCACAGCTCTGAGTGAAACGCCTCGGGCTCGAGCGAGCGCATGGTTTCGCACATCTGCGCCCTGAAATAAAAGATGAATAGCACAACATCAGAGGAGGGCAAAGCAAACAGCCACTCGGACTTCACGCAGGGTCACGGGTGCATTGCTCATGTTTTCCACCCAAAGGACGCCATGATTAAGACAATGATGACTGCAAGAGAATAACATCAAACTTCTGTCATGATTTACTCACTCCCACGTCATTGCAATCCCAAACGCTGTTATTTTCCCTGTGAAGGAATGTTCGTGTTCATATAACCGACCACATGTGTTTTATATCTGTTTTTAAGAAGTCTCTTATGCTAATCAATTTGATGGACAGTAAAAACACATTTATTAATGTGATCATTACTCCAGTCTTCAGTGTCACATGATCCTTCAGAAATCACTCTAATGTGATGATTATTATTTTCAGTGTTGAAAACAGTTGTGCTGCTTAATATTTTTGTGGCAACTATGAAACATTTTTTTCTGGATTATTTGAGAAATAGAGTATTGAAAGAAAAATTATGTCATGTTGGATCAATTTACTGCATCCTTGCTGAAAAATAAATAAATAAATAAATAAAATTCAGTACCATATCAGTAATTGGTTAATAATACATATTTTTTTTTATTTATCAGATTCAACCAACATTGGATATGATGATTTTGATGCGACTTTAAAAACACTAATAATTTAATGAAACGTATATATGTAAAATCTAGCAGATGAAATGAAACATACTGAACATCATAATGTTATGATGCCTAACTTTTAGCATGTAGAATAATGTATTTTTAATTAATTCGACAAAATATAATTAAAATACAGTTTTGAGATGCTGTTGTATTTTTATCAATATTTTGAATTTGTTTTTCTTTCGTTATTCATTTTTAGTTTATTTAAGTACACAAACTTAAACTAAATTAACACGGCAACTAGCTGAAATAAAATTTTTACATTTATTTAATTTGAAATGTATTTAGTAACACAGTCTCATCCCAAAAAGTCATATAACTGACGTCTTGGGACGTTTTTTGACCGTACGTCGATATCCGCCGTTTTAGGGCCCCCTTAAACGTCGGTAGATGGCGATCCCGGGCCGTCATACAACTGACGCTTTACCTTTAACGTCAGTTAGGTGACGGGTTAAGTTTAGGTCTGGGGTAGAGTTAGGATCCCATAACCTCATCTACCGACGTTTAAGGGGGCCCTAAAAAGGCGAATATGGACGTATGGTCAAAAGACGTCCCAAAACGTCAGTTATATGACGTCTTGGGATGAGACCGGGTTGTATTTAGAGACAAATGTTGTTGTTTATTTAATGGTTTTAGTTTTAGGTAACTACAATAACCCTCACTCATCCATTATCAGCAAAACGTTAGATATCAGCATGAATTATTTTGGATAATAATCCATAATCATATGGAAAAGAGCAGCGAGAAGTTTGCGTTCCACAGTAATATCAACGGGATTGAGGAGTTGTTTGGCCCAAACACACACTAATGAAGGTGTACATCATGTAAAGTTTGAGTGAAACAGTGGTTAGGCACATCCTCTCCTGTCGTTGGCTTTGAAGTCACTGAATCTAATCTGTTTTCCATTTTCATTAACAATATAATGTTCAAAGAGACCTGTGGCTCCCTCGGGCCGCGAGAGTCTGCTCAACCTTGACGTAGAGGTTACGACAGTCGACGAAGGTCTCCGAGACCCGCTTCATTTGTCCTCTCTCGTGTGGATTTTGTGAAACATTAGCAATGACATGATTCACGAGGAATTACATAAGATGTCAAAGGCTTCCTCAAAGTGGCGTCCTTCACCTGAGTCACACCGAACAATCTGTCTTATGGTGAGGTTCGCCTTCAGGAGCGCTTCAGAAGAGCTTGAAGGATGACGTGGTCTTGAGTAATCATTTCATACACAGAACTACAGTCATTATCATAATCTCTGTGGTAATATTCAATCATAAATAGGCCGAACCCACTCGGCAAACACTAAACCCACCGTGCACTTTATTTATTACGCGATTCATGCTCTACACGCTATTGAATCTGACATGAGATTGAATGTGTATATAATTTATGGTGCCTGCTAAATATAAGAGCCGTGTGCATTTGCAAATGAAAGACACGGGACGCAGCAAGAGTTTAACTAGATCAGGATCACAATTCCTAGTACTTTCCCTCCGTTAAACAAGCGGATTGATAATCTTTCCATCAAACCATGGCTGATAATGCTTTATTTGTGTTTTTCGGTAACACTTTGAAATTATCTGCTGGTTGTGAACATTAATGGGTTAACTAGATTATTTTGGTTAACATTAGTTAATAAAAATACAAACAGTTGTTAGTCCTAAGGTAAAACTTTACAATAAGGTTTCATTAGTTAACACACCAATAGTGAGCAACACTATAGCATTTACTAATCTTAATCAATGGTAACTTCATTTATTGAGATATCTTAATTTTTGGTATGCTAGATAGAAGATAGAAGTGCCCTCGCCCTCAGATCAGTTGGACGTGGCTGTGGTAACAAGAAGTAAAAACTATATAAATACTGTTCGTTTTCTCACACAAACCGCTCGTTTCGTGTCTTAGGCCATCAATGTGTACTTACATTTACGAGTCATTAAATCATGTTTAATTTGGACTTCTCTGTGCATGCTCTTTGAGGTGGACCCAATATACCTCCATTATATGACTGACAGACAAGAACGGTTTGACCTAAAAATATCAAAATTTAAAATACTGCGGAAACAAAGACACCATGTTAGTTGCCCTTGAGGTAAGCTGAAACATATCAAAAATTAATTTCAAAGTGAACTTATCCCTTTAATGTCTAACAATTTATTGTAAAAATTAGGGCTGTGCAAAAATTAATTGCGATTAATCGCATCCAAAATAAAATTCTGTGTTTACATAATATATTTGTGTGTGCTGTATATAATTATTTTGTATATATAAATACACACACATGCATGTATATATTTAAGAAAATGTGTTAGTCATATATAAAATATTTATATTTATATAATATAGATTTTGTATTTATATATATATATATACAGAATTTAAGTGAAAATAATTCTTAAATATATACATGCATGCATAGGTATTTATATACAAAATAATTATATACAGCGCACACAAATATATTATGTAAACACAGACTTTCATGGATGCGATTAATCGCAATTAATTTTTGCACAGCCCTAGTAAAAATGTGTAATAATGTTAGTATTCGCAAACTGCGCCTTTGTTACTCAGAAAACCCAAGTTCAGTGTGACGCAATCAGTTAACTCATTAAATTTTAGTTTATTTGCAGCTCAGACTTTTCTGTACTTTTATCCTAAAAGACGATGCGCTCTTGTTGTAGTTCCTGCTCTGTGCTGGAATGTGCCGTAGCATTTATTTAATTTTCAGATAAATATCCGCATTTATCTATCAGCAGTCCACTCTACGCTTGCAGCCTTACTGGCCAAGCATGAAAGCAGTGCGAGCGCTAGCCCAAACAGATCACGGGAAGCATAAATCCATGGAGAAATATTTAATGAGAGAGAGAGAGAGCGGCTCACGTTTATCTGAGAATAGGAACACAAACTCATTCAGTCAGAGAGAAAGTTGAAAAAGAGATTCAACGGCACACTACCACACTACTCATACTATTTTTGTAGTATGCATGCAAAGTATACAAGTATACAGCACAACACACTACCTGGAATGAATAAAAGATCCCAAATTTTAAAAATGCAGAATGTAGCTGTCATTGTCTTGAAAGATTACAGCATGCTGGTAAAATAAAAGTGGTAAGACCACAAGAATTAAGCCGCCTCTCTTTAGCAGAAGGAAAAGAGACGTATACGAGACTGACGTTCACTGACGCTCAGAGTTATGTCAACCTTTACGCAAGATAAAGTGAGCTTGAGAGACGTGCTGAAACTTTAATATCCCAGGAGGGTTTGATCAGAGAGAGCAGCCATCAGTCAAATCTATACACACACATGTTCAGATGACCCACGCCAGCCGGATTACTGGATGTTTACAATAATTCCCTCTCTTTGTCACCTGCCCAGCCGGAGGTGAGATCATCCGTTATCAGGGTCGAGCTCTGACGGGGCACACTTTTATTTCAACCAATCATTTCTTCATCTCCATCTGCCTCCTTCCTGCACTGCTGACTTGACTCTTTTGAACCAGCAATTTTCTTTTTTGCTCCTGGGAGCAGAGCCTGTATTTTTACAGTGTAATTCTTTCTGTCATTATTTCAAATAAGCTGGAGGTAAAGAAAGGAGGGCGAGAGAGAGAGAGAGAGAGGATATTTGGAGGTAGTAGTTGGAAACAAAACCTATGACCAAAAAACATACTACTATCCTGTTCGAATTCAATTTCAGCTGTAAAGCAGCTCCTTTATTCAGCTCAAGTCAGTTCATTGTTGATTCAATCTAATTCAATAAGTGGTAAAGTGCCCCATTATGCTATTTTAATTATTATGTTCCTACAATAAGTTTACATGCAAATGTCAAAAAACACTTTATTTTCTTGTAATATACATTGCACATCACCTCATTTCTTAAAGAGTCTGAAAAGCATGTGTTTGAAGATTCAGTCTCTCTAAACCCCGCCTTTCCAAGAGACTCTGCTCTGATTGGTCAGATGACCCAGTCTGTTGTGATTGGTCTACTCTGCTCTGATTGGTCAGATGACCCAGTCTGTTGTGATTGGTCTACTCTGCTCTGATTGGTCAGATGACCCAGTCTGTTGTGATTGGTCTACTCTGCTCTGATTGGTCAGATGACCCAGTCTGTTGTGATTGGTCTACTCTGCTCTGATTGGTCAGATGGCTCAGTCTGTTGTGATTGGTCTACTCTGCTCTGATTGGTCATATGGCCCAGTCTGTCATGATTGTCTACCACTTACAGCGTGTTTTGGAAATGAAACGCACATTATCATAGCCGATTTCAGGTCGGGATTTTCCTCAGTGCTTAATACAGTGTATTCTCGCCACGGTTTCGCTAACCATGCTGTTAAAATGCATGACATCGCCACTTAGGATTGTTCTCATACCATCTGTAAACTCCTGCGTTAAAGGCGACGACTGACGCATGTGTATGGTTAAGCAATGAGAACGGTTAGGCCCGACCGTGGAAAAGTGATGTGCACAAAATAACCGGATCAAAATGTGCAGTGACAAACTTTTAAGGCGACTAAATTACTAATTTAAAAAACAAAATGCATACTGTACTTTTAAAGGCTAACTGGATGCCCCTTTCTAAATTAAACATGTTGAGGTCATGTGACAAGCATGTAGCATACTACTTGAAATGCTTCTGCATAATACATAGTGTTTCATACGTATAATAAATAAATCATATATGTATGCTGTGCAGTATAGTAATCAGTACACTATTATTCGGAGTCAAAGTCTAGTATAACCATATACACTAATAGTTTCGGTCATAGTAAGATTAAGCTATTGCATCAAAACAATATCAGTAAGAAAATCAGCTATTGATTCAAAAAAGGTTGAGTCACAGAAACACTGCCAAACCTTTTGTATTAGAATAGTTTCAATACAAAATTCACCATCGATGAAAAGTTATAGAAAACAGTATATTTGTGCGTATAAAGAAACAAGAATAATAGAAATAGAAAGGATGAATCAAGCCAATGGCATGAAGAAAACATTATTCTGAAGAGCTTCCAATTAAAAAAAATCATATATGTAACATTATAGTATATATATATATATATGCATAATGATAGTATTTGGTGTACTTCCCTGAAATTAATCCATAAAGAAAAAATATAATGATCAGAATTATCAAGAGTAAAATGACGAATATAATAAGAATTTAGGTGGTTTAAAATCACATCATGATGCAACATATCTTAACGGTCCTGAAATTGATTTTTTTTTTACGTAAAACATAATTGTATTTATTTTATTACATTCTTATTCACATATGCGGGTGACTTCAAAGTATTGGTTTTATTTCCACCTTTCTTTCTTTTTTTTTTTAATTTAACAAGACTTATTCATGCTTGCATGTTAACAATTTAAACAAAACGTTGTGCTCCATTACTAATTAACACATAATGATACTTCCCAAACAGATGCTTGAACATGTTTTGTGTCATTTGTATGAGTGGGAAGAATTCAGAGAAAGAGGTTTAATATGGACGCCTGTGTGGTCGTCTTAAACCGGCAGGTGTTCTGCTTTCTTTTGGGTAAGAAAACCTTTAACGGATGGCCAACACAAAAGTGTCTTTGTGAACAGAGCATTTTGTTTTCAGCATGTAAGTGTGTGTGCGTGTGTGTATGCGGTTTGGGTAATTTCACTATCCGGCAATCCTCCAGTCCAAGTCCAACAGGGTAAAGAACACGTATACATCAAATAAAAATCAAATATTTGGAGTAAGAAATGAGTAACTGTGGAAAAATGGAAACAAGAGAAACCCTTCCCAAGCCAAACCCATGGTAGAATGAGTGTAGGACAATACGAAAGCAGCCAAAGCGTACGGGTTACTGGGAAGTGTGTCGTCTCGCTGGATTTCTGCCACCGAGAGATTCTGGAAGTTTTTAGAAAATTCCCAAGACGGTGTAGAGATAAGATTGTCGCCTCTCCTAAACACACACATTTGGCAGAAGCATGAAAACACAAGACGCCTGGCTCACAGAGTCTAATCTGTGAACACAGTGAAGGCCAGCGATGGAAGCCACACTATCCAGACACCAGCACGAGTGAAATAAAGGCAATTAGACTGAAAGTCTCCCTCCTGGTTTTATTAGCGAGAACGCCACAGCCCACTGCAAATCATTCCTGGATAATCCAGTGGAAACAAACTGATAAACATTCCACACAGGAGCTCGTTTACAAGGGGCTGGTAACCAAACCGTCCACTTGTTATGAGCACAAACATAAAACTGGAACAATATCCAATGTCTGCCCAGCCCTCTGGAGCCCAAATTCTCAGTTTAATGGAGCAATATTACAATGTGGGATTGAGATATTGTTTTGTGAAAAATAAACCAGTGTTACTAAAAAAAAACTTTGCACTAGATACACTCTTGTCCAAAACAGGGCTTTCATGCTAATGTTCAAGCTTTGGATTGTTTTGATAAAGTGATGTACGATTGCCATGGCTTGTTCAGGTCATATTTCGATCCAAAATCAAAGAAATAAGCAATACAATTAATTTATATTTTGTATCCCTGTTAGATTTTTTTAAAACAATATCTTTATATTAGTTTGAGCACATTTTCCAACAAATTCTCATTACCGTAATGCGAAAAAAAAAACATTGCACTGCAGTATATATATATATATATATATATAATAGCAAATTAGTAAAGAATGAATTCAATAAAAATACTACATTCTTGTCATAATTATCCATAATTATTATTATTATCTATTAAAATGGAAACTAGAAAATAAAAAAAAGGATGATGCATTACGGTAATGAGAATATGTAGGAAAAAATCTCTCTCATTTTGTTATGGAAAAATATTTCTCCATGGTTTTATGAGATTTATCCATACTTTTAATTAAAATTTTTTTTTTTTTTTTTTTTTACCAAGTCACAGCATGTCTTTGAGTTTCAAAGTCTGCAAACTTTCTGAGAGAGAGAGTGAGACAGGACAAAGGTAGAGAGACATGTCCACATAACCACACGCAAAGCTCCCGTTCCCACAGTCCAGCAACATTTTGCATGGAAACACGAGGTGAAACGTTAACGCTGTGAGAAATGGTAAAACATCGGGAAGTTGCGTGCAAGACTAAAGAGAGACGTAAACAGATTACAGTACATATACCCCATTTATTAAGGTAAATGGGTTTTAAAATGAAAACAGCATTTGTGGACAATGCCTGTTTTTTTTTTTTTTTTTTTAAGAAATCAGCAGTCCAGAAAATGTGTGTGTTACAGAAACAGAGTCGGGCTTTATTAAACATCTGGGAGTCATCAGTTTGCTGCAGCGGCGCTGTACTGAACTCAGCTGTGAGTGCAAATGCTGCTTCACATCTACCCAACACCTTCCCACAGGACCCGAGAGCTGTGAACCGTGACCTCGGACGCCGACAGCCGACAGGAACCCGAGCACGACATCTCCTCAGATACCAAAGTTTCTCTGCGGTCCCTGTAATAATATCTGTGCGTGTGCACGCTCATAAACACATCCATGGCCGTGCAAATTACACCCTTTATATTGTCGTCACTTGCTCTTTTCTGCCGACATAAATAATGCAAGGACTTTGCTGGTTAAGGAGCGTAGGCATGGCCATAGATGGGAGTGTTTTGACGTAATGAGAGGCATGTTTCCGTGTGGTGAGCGCGGTCTACACACAGCACGCTCCGGCCCCAGCGAGACATGACGGCTCGAGTGTTTTCAAGACGTTTGATGGGAACGATAGAACAGTTACTCGGCCTGCATGAACCCGCTTGCCCTGCTCGCTAAATATTACGTTCGGATTTTATTGGAGCGAGGTTATTCGGTCCAAAACAATATTTTAGCCATGTTTTATTAAAGTCACCAGCTAGCAGTATTATTAGGGCGTTTATATAGCTTATGACATTTTCAAATATTGTTTGAAAGCACACACCCTTCAACCATGCTCTAAAAGCGATACCTTTAATCGTGTTTTTGCTAAAATATTGTTGGTTTAACTTAAAAAAATTAAGTAACCTGGTTGCCTTCAAATTTTGAGTTCATTGAAATGGAAAAATTGAGTTAATACAATGACATTATCTGAATTACATAAATAATTTGACAAAAGAAAAAATGTTGTGATTATAAATCATGAAAATATTTTTTTACAGTGTAGATCCACCCACGGTGCAATCTCATTGGTTCACAATTCTGATTCTGCATATATTAAAAACTTCAAGTGGCTTTTTGCTCTCGGTGAGAACAAGCCATTTACTTGATGCTGGAAGTGTTGATGACAATGCTCTATGCATTTATTTTATGCATGCAAAATAAATGCATTTTATGCATTATCTATGCATGTGCTTCGTATAGCACATTTAACACAATACACTTCTACAAAATGTTTTGTAAACACTTTTATACTGCTATTCAACTAGAGATGAGTCCGATCACGTCTCTTCTGCTCACCAAGGCTGCATTTAGTTGCTCCAAAATAGTCAAAACTTTTGTGAATTCTTTTTATTTGAATATTTTTACATTTTAAGTTTATTCCTGTGATCAAAGCTGTATTTTCAGCATCATTACTCCAGTCTTCAGTGTCACATGATAAATCACTCTAATATGATGATTTGCTGCTCAAGAAGATTATCAATGTATCAATATTTTTTTTTACAGGATCCTATGGGGACTAGACATGTTCAAACGAAAGCATTTATTTTAAATACAAATCTTTACTGTATTTAAATGTAATACATCCCTGCAGAAAAAGAAAATCTCAGGCAAGAGCTTTTTTCATTGCTCATGCATCATGAAGTTCAGCATGTTTGAAGCACAGACAGGAAAATAAAGCAAGCGAAAGGAATTCTGTGTCATGACTGAAACGTTGAACTTGGCTGAGTTTTTGATGTGGCCTCCACAAACAGTCTGCCAAACTACAAGAGGATGATGCATTTCATAATGTGCGGCCCGTCTCTGGGGAGCGTCTGCTCTCGGGGGACAAAAACGCTCACGTACATCTTTTCATTATCAAAAGAGCTCTGCTATATTTGTACCCAATCCGTGTCACGCCGCCTCGCACACACACAGCTGAGGGCTCTGGCCTGTTGTCCATCACATGGCCCTGAGACACACACGGTCCGGGGTTATGACATCAGAGCAGGCCACTGTTAGCTCACACGTCACTGATTCGCCACATGCGCTCCCATCACAAAAACATCATGGGAAAACGACCAACAGCTGCAGTCTCCAAACACTACTACTCAATCTTACCCTAGTGGTAAAAATATAACACTTATGAAAAAATATAACACTGACAAAACCCTGAAAACCTTTTAGAATAGCAAAAAGGCCCTGCCACTATGTTAATGTAATCAACAATTACTTAATTATTTACAATTATATATATATATAATATAGTATTATATATATATAATACAATGAGAAACGATGTATAAACCATTTCTGGCTTTAATTAGTTTTATCACATGCATACGAGTCATTTGTTATATTATGCTAATTTATCACGACATGTGACATATCCCATTTGTTTGCACAAAACCAGTTATGCTACAGTTTGTGACTGTAACTCTAAAAAATGGTGGGTTGTTTCAACCCAAATTTGGGTCAAATATGGACAAACCCAAATGTTGGGTTAAAAATGCAATTAAAAAAATTACAGTTGAACAGTGGAAAGTTGAAGTTTGAAATTACATTTTTAACCCAATATTTGGGTTTGTCCATATTTTACCCAAACTTGGGTTAGAACCACCCAGCATTGTTTAGAGTGTATTTAGGATGCTTTTCTTTTATCAAATCCTAGGAAAACATTTACAAAAAGTTAAGTGAATCTTACAAAACTAGTCATGCATTTCTACCGCCATATAACAATATTTTATTAAACAAAAAATACAAATAAGCCTTTAAGACAGTTACAATACTTTTTTACAATGTAATAATTACATTATGAAAATGTTAAAAACTGTGTGAATGTGTGTTATTTATGCATATATGTATGCGTTTATATGCATTTTATTTTTTACAAATACCATCATGATGTAAAAAAAATACGTCACAATATTTAAATAACTATTTTAACAAATATACACATACATATTATTTGTATCATTTATTATCATATAATTTATTATGTTTTAAATATATTATGTTTTAAATATATACACACTCTAAAAAATGTTGGGTTGTTTAAAAAAAAAAACTCAAACGTTGGGTTCAAAATATTAATTTAAAAATGTAACCCAGCCAATGGGTTTGTCCATATTTGACCCAAAGTTGGATTGAAACAACCCAGCATTTTTAAGAGTGTAAAAAAATAAAAATAAATAAACATCCAGACACATTACGGCAATGAGGCTTTTCTATATGAAAAATATTTTAGTTTTATTTCATTTCTATTGATAATGAAATATGATCAAAAAATAATTCTTATGACCTACTTGACCAATCAGGACAAAGTTAGGAGTCATGTGACCTGCCTGCATTCAAACGAGGAGCATTATTCTGCACTATGACTATGACTGGAACAGACACTCAAACGGCTGGAGCTGCATGTGTTTCCCATTAACAGAAAAACTCGACACCTTCTGCAGTCAAAGTTTCATCTCCACCCGCTCCTCATGCGGTTTACGACGAGTTCTGCTGAATATAAGTGGGGAAGCACAGGAGATATTATATTGAAAGCGACGTGCATTTGCATTTATTTATCTGACGAGTACATTAATTTCATCAATCTGTGGTCGCCGCAAAATCCTGACTGGCATTCCACCAGCATCCAAACACTTACTTCACACATTCTTCGGATTGCAGCTGTAATGTTTCTCAGACCAAAGAACGGTGGAATAACTGGCTTGATAACCGCGGCCAATCGTCTCCTGAGCCCCCACAGTTACAGCATTAATAAATCAATAAAGCAGCCTTTAGAAGCCTTGTGCTGCGGACACGCAAAAACGCAGCAGTGGGCTCTGCGAGTCTGGATAAATGAGGGATTCTGACAAGACGTTGCAGTGATCTTGAGGCACTGGGCTGGAATTACATGCTCAATTTTCTTCAACTTCATTAATGACTAAATAAGGCTTTTTTTTTGCCCTGTTCCCGCAAATTCCAAAAACAACTTTGATCCAAATGACCTCAGAGTTCCATTTCAACTTTTGACAACTCAATGATTATTATACAACAATTAATAATAACCTTTTAAATGTGTCCAAGTTTTAGCTACTTATTTAACGTTATCAATACAAATATACGTTGAAATTCTCAAAACACCCAAGTAATCACCTTGGAAAGTACTAAAACACTACTTAAGATTGCAAAAAATGTGAAGTATATTAGATTTTTTTTTTTTATGAGTTATGCACCAGATGTAGTACTTGGATTTAGTGTGTGTTCAAACTTGGCATATTTGGTTGGATTAAAATGAACCCTAGTGCGATTGCTTGGATAGTGCGGTTCATTTGAATAAGTGTGAACGCTGCCGTGGTGTGCACCAAACAAGTGGACCGAGACCCCAGGAAAGATGGCAAAAAAAAAACCGCAACATGGACCAAACATATAAACCAACCAAAAAAAGCAAAACAGGACAGAACGCAGCCAGTTTTTACTCGTCAGTCACAATGTTGCCCATCGCAGTTCAATACAAGCATCGGTACTGTGTCTCCTCGAAGCAGATCTTGGTTTGTGTGTGACGGAAGGATACCTGTCACTGAGATGTAGTTATGACACTGCATACTTATGAATAAAAAGTGTATAAATAAATAATCATTCAGATAATTATAGCCACGTTAATAACGTTTGTAAATCCGTCAAGATTTCAACGAGATAAGAGTATTTGTGTTCATGCTGACCACTCATCTTGTCATCAGCTTGTCTGTGACGAGATGGCCGCCGGTGATGACGGATGGAAACTCCGCCGTAACACATCTAGCCTTTATACACAAATCTATGGTTATCGTGTGCAAATCGCGGGGGATTAGCGGGTGATGAACGCTCGCCAATCTGTTAGTATGAAAGAGCCAAAAAACGCATCAAAGAAGCTCACAGACATGTCGCCGAGCCCAGAAAAATATCTACCATGCTAGATATCCAGAGCTGTCGCACGACTCAATCTCAGTGATGTCATGAGCTACAGCCAATCAGAGCAAGGCATGGGTTTCAGAGCAAGGCATGGTCATTTGTATTTTGTATTTCCCAAGATTTTCCAGTATGGCGCCGCCCATACCCCCCATAAACAGCCTCAAAACTGTTCTTCAGAAAGTCTATGGGTGACGTCACAGACGCTTTGTCCATACTTTTTTACAGTCTATGGGTTTATCGTGTGACTTTTCATGACAAAACGTGGTTTGTAGACAAGATAGAATTGTTGGGCGAGAGAGTTGTTGTCAACTCGTGTAGTGCGTTACCTCCTGTTGCGGATCAATCACATTGTGTCGACTGGTGTGAACAGCTCAACAACTTCACAGAGAGCAAGTCTTATAGTGTGAACTTGGCTTAAGTTTCATTGCAAAGTATACGTAAATTAAAGGCGACCAAGGTTGTGAACATAACCCTGTGCCATTAGGTTCGGTCTTAAAATGCCAATGTGAACGCCAAGCAAACCAGGACTACATGTTTTTGTTTCCCCCAGACCAAACGAACCAAGTGGTTTGGTAATGCAATATATTTTGAATTCTGCCGCTCTTGGCAAACACCTATAAGAGCCAGCCACCTTTTCCGATAACTCTAAAATCTGTGGGATGCAAAGAACGAGAGGTTTCCCACTGCCAACCTCCACAAGATTGATTCACTTGTTGTTTCCACACTTGCATCCCTTGAAAAATGAACAATCCAATATTCTCAAATGACCAAGACTCTGCGTCTGGCGATACAGGGTTCACAATACACTCGAAACGCCTTGAATTTCAACCCAAATCCTATAAAAACCTGTTTCTTGTTTGGACTAAATGGAGCTAAGCCACATTCTCCATGTGTTTCCACAACCTGGTTTTGGAAGAGGTTTACACTGTTTGATGTTTTTGTTGGGTTACACCACAGCCAAGAGTTCCTGCCGCTCGCTGAAACTCTTTAACTTTACGGCAATTTAGCCGATATGTAGCAAATAAATGTGAAAAGTTGACCCGAGCTGACTTCTAGCCAACGCTCAAATACAGGCCATGCCATCTTAGATTACACAAACTGCCAAAAACTTGAGGCCTCTTATAGGAAACGTTTCAAACAAACAGGTCGTACAGTATTTAACCCAGGATGTTTCTCCAAACGTGACCCATTGCTTACAGTCTCTGGTCTCGCAACAGACAGCTCCTAATAAACAAGAAGGTTGTCACGAAGAAGAAATGCAGAGGGTTTGATATTTATAGCTCAACACCAAAGTCTGACAGACACTTTCAAACAGTGATAAAAGTGAGGTGCTTTGTCAACACTCTTGGGTTTGCTACTTTAGCATTTGTCCTTACCAACAAAAATGTATGCTGGACTAAGGGTCTCATTTCTGACAGTAGTCCAGGGGAGTTTGGATTGTGTTAGCATAACTGTGAAGAGCCTGAAAACATTTCGTAGAGACATGGAAAACAAACTGACAGGAAGGGGAACGAGGCCAAGATTCTCTCACACTCAGTAATTTGACTTGTTGTCCGGTACAACGTCCAGTGTTTCTACTTGGTGGAACGCTCCATTACACGTCTGTCCGTCCCACTGGCACTTTGCTAGAAGAGCAATGTAAACACAGTGTCTGAAAATGTTTCTTCTTCCCATCCCAAGAGCAGCTGTGAAGCAATTTTCGATGTTTCGGTGGTGGGGTGGGGGGAGAAAAGCCAAAGGAACAAGAGTCTTTGGATGAGAAAGACATGGTTGGACAGCTTGCAGGGGTTATCAGATGATTAATGGACTGTGTGTGCAAATATCCACCGCTGCCAAAGTCCTCATTGCACTGGCTTTGTTTACACTGATCACTTCCACAAACCAGCCGATGGACGTCACGGCCACTAAAGCGGCATTTGGGATAAAGGCAAAAGGTAAGAATGAAACGAGAGATCATGTTAGCAAGTTGTGAACAAATCATTCTTGCACTGAGCCAGATTTTGAGATCTTCGGTCCACCGAATGAGACTAACAAATTGAGACGTCTGAATCATGGAGGATTTGAACGAGGAAGGTCACTCCTTCAAACGGTCATGTGTCACTCTCATTCACAACAAGGAGAGAAAGAGGGCAGAAGAATTAAGACTGTGTAAAATTGACTGATGACCAAAGACAATTAAAATGACATGATGAGACGTCACGGACCGTTAGCTAAACGTCTGATGAATATGGCACACAAAATTGGAAACACTTCAAGAGTTTTGAAGTCCTCATCTGATTGGTTGAATTCTGATGTGTGCGTCACATTCTTTAACGGTCAAACCCTTTCATGGAATAAAAACGCCGCCGCGTTTACAACTGTGACAACGAGCGCTTAAAAAAAATCAACTAAATGCTGTATTTGCAAAAGTACATGAAGTATGTAAAGTTCACGGCATAGCTTCTTTAAAATATGTCTAAGAGTTTTACACACAGGTCTGATATTGTAGGGACGTCGACGTTACGTTTTAAGCCCCTAAACATGATGCAAAACAAAACCAACAGTGATTGGTTGTTTTACATGTCAGTCAGACGGCCTATGGATGATCCTCGGCCAATGGGAGCTGTGATGGAGTTCAGACCTTCTGCCGTCAGTCTGGCTTTGCGAGACTAACATGAGGATGTTATTGAAACAATGACAGATCTAGTAGATGCTTAAGAGACTTAAAGAGTCTCTTATTAGATCTGTATGCATGCAAATATTAATAAAGGATAACACATTTTTTAATAAATGATTCAGTGACTCTTATCACACAAAAAGACTATGGTGGGACAATGTAATCTGTAGAAAGGGCTATTGACAAATTCAATTCATCTTTATGGTCCAAGATTTGTGTGACTGAATAAGAGAAACCTGCAGAAGGGGTTATTAACAAGTCAGGCAACAAATCTGAATGATTCTTTTTGGTGAACAGATTCAAGTCACTGAAATGAAACAACAAAACAACACTATTCTCAACTACAACGAACTGAATCCTTAATGCCCTTTTAGTTCAGACCGTCGCTGACGCTCCAGTTCTGGGTAAGAACCCCGAAGCCCGAGGCTCTCGAAAGCGGCTACAGGAACAAGGGAATGGTTTCCACATGGAGTCCACATCTCTTGTAACTCACTTCCTCTTGGACTCAAAAACAATGAGCCCAAAATCAAGACCAGAGCCCAAATGTGACGACTCATGTGCTCACTGTCAAGGGCCTATTGCTGCCTTTAAGTCTTTCTAGGAAGGTTGTTTTAACAATCTGAGTTGTGATGTGCATTAAAGTGATTTTGGTCTGAACACAATGGCAAAATCACGCAATTTCGAACTCATAACCAAAGCTAATTAGCTTCTACTATGATCCTATGATGTGAATGCTGCATAAAATGCAAAGATAATGTCTTGAAAACATAAGACAAATGGAAACACAAGAAACAAGGACCAAAGATAGATCATGCAACACTTTACTTTTCAATTAGCATGTTTGCACTTTTACACAACCAGGCCCAGGTGGAAAAGAGCTGGATAAAAAAACCAAAGCAATTCATTAGCTTTTGTTGTGTAGCAGGCATGTTTTGTGGGCTAACAAAACATGCTTGCTCTGGTACGACAACAGCAGCAGAAATGAGTCACTGCAGCACTGCAGCGTGAATTAATTTGCCAAACGCTGTGTTCGGAGCGCGAGTGTTTGTCAGGAGCGCATTAGCATATGCAACATTGGCTGCGGATGAGTAGCTGCTAGCGTTGAGCAAACCCATCCCTCGACCTCAAAAGCTAGCTATATGTAGTACGCCAATTTGTTTCACGGCAGCGTGGCTAGCGACCAATGAAACATGGCCATCTGACAATGACAACTAAAAGTTTTTGGTCCTTTTTTTTGACAGAGGAGATATAATTAATCTCTAAATAGCTCAGGGTAGAAAATACACCATCTTCCCCCACTGGGATGAAACCGCTCTCTGGAGAAGCACGATTTAGCCAGCTGTTCAGCATAACTAAAGGTCAGTAAAGATCTCGTTGGCTTAACATGAAGTCTCTGATAGAGGAGAAACACAATGTGGAATGAGCAACGGTCCAAATCAGACTTCACAACATTTGCTTCATTCAACTAAATGAGTGCTTTTTGTTTCTTTCACACTATACACCACCACTCAGTAAATTGATATCAGTAAGATAACACTCAGTGGCACTGCAATTAATACTTAAAGGGATAGTTCACTTTGAAATTAATTTTTTTTTATCTTACCTCAAGGGCATCCAAGATATAGGTGTCTTTGTTTCCACAGTATTTTCAATTTTGATATTTTTAGGTCAAACCGTTGTTGTTTATCAGTCATATAATGCAGGTTTATGGGGTCCACCTCAAAGAGCATGCACAGAGAAGTCTAAATTAAACATGATTTAATGACTCGTAAGTCCACCAAAGTGTTTTAGCCAGCTGAAGACGCCGTGCATTGGGCGCTAGAGAGCGTTTTTTCCGTTGAGACGTTTCGTTGCTATGATACAGAATATCCGCAGCAGTTTGAATTTTGACAGTTGGTCGGTGTGGTATTAGTCCCGCCCCTCCTCCACTGTGATTGGACGGCTGGGTAAAAAGTGACAGTGATGAGCGCTGCATTTTATCCAAAGTTGAACATTTTTAAACTCCCAGCGACCAGTAAAAAACACTGGGCGCTCGGCGCGTCAGCGTGAAAAAAAACGCTCAGCACCTCGTTACGCTCATGGCGTTTAAAAAACGTGGCGCTCCCATTGAAAACAATTGAAAACATATGCCAGGCACGTGGAAAAACGCTTTGGTGGACACACGGCCTAAATGTAAGTACACATTGATGGCCTAAGACACGAAACGAGCGGTTTGTGTGAAAAAACTAACAGTATTTATATCGTTTTTACCTCTTGTAATCACAGTCACGTCCAAGTGATCTGAGGGTGCGGGTGCTTTTATCTGCGCAAGCGCCGGAAGTGATCTCTTGTGAAAAAAATAAAAAAAATAAATCAACGTTGTCTGTTGAAATATCGAAATCGTCCTACATTGCGATTTCCTGTATATCTAAATATGTTTATATCTTCACAGTGAAGGGTAACACGTCTGAAATCACTGTGTAAACAATGAGTGATATACATGCGCGAGAGATCACTTCCAGCGCTTGTGCAGACCGAAGCACCCGCATCCTCAGATCACTTGGACGTGACTGCAGTTACAAGAGGTAGAAACGATATATAATACTATTCGTTTTCTCACACAAACCGCTCGTTTCGTGTCTTAAGCCATCAATGTGTACTTACATTTACGAGTCATTAAATCATGTTTAATTTGGACTTCTCTGTGCATGCTCTTTGAGGTGGTGACCATAGACCTCCATTATATGACTGATAGACAACAACGGTTTGACCTAAAAATATCAAAATTGAAAATACTGTGGAAACAAAGACACCTACATCTTGGATGCCCTTGAGGTAAGATAAAACATACCAAAAATTAATTTCAAAAAGTGAACTATCCCTTTAAACACGTTGTCAGATAGAACATTCAAAATATTACAGTCATAAAAAATGTGAAGGGCACGTCTATCACACAATGACCTATTTATAAGATCACTGGGGTCTTTTAGTGATTCAGACTGCATAGACAAAATTGTCTATCTTAAAGCAAGCCAATCACAACAGTCCTCCACATTTCTGCTGCTTCGGCATGAGCCGTACCCTTCCCACAAGCCATCAATGTGATTGCAGGTCTAATTATTAGTGAAGCTCAGTTTCACAGAGGTTTTGGGGCTCGCTGCAGTTAGCTTGCTCTAATGGATGTGAAAATTCGTCTCTCGCTGAGGGACCATGTGAGAAACATTTAGACGCATGACGTGAGAACAGCCAATTCACAGCCAGCTCTGGTAATCTATCAATCTGTAGTCACCTCCAAGCGAGAGTCTTACACAATGGGCTTTATTTTGCAACAGCGCTTCAGCGACACTGAAGAGAGAGGGAAAAGTAGAGAACTCGGACCACACAGAGAGCGGCGTTGGACTAGATATCCGATTGCATCTCCATCGCCTACCAAAGCCCGAGTCTTTTGAGGCTTTCCTCTGACCTGGTTTCAGACGTGCAAAACACTCGCTCTCTGCTGGATGCGGTTTGTGTTGCAGACTGATGTTGAAGTAGCAATTAGAGCACCGCAAGGAAAATAGTTAGAGAGAAGTGTCAGTCAAAACTCTGGTGTCTGACCAAAAAGAACAAAATCTCGAATATATACCATGAAAACAGAAAAAGTGTGCATTTCTCTCAGCTGCAAATTTGCCCGATTACAGCAAGATCCTGTTATAAACTAAGAATTTATTTCACCTTTGAAAGCTGACCGTTCAAAACAAGCATCATATAATTTTTATAATTTAAAGAAATAATTTTTATAAAGTAAAGAAACGTTATCATGTAAAATTGCTAGGGGCTGTTTAAGATTCGGCACTGTTTATAGATCAGTTATCAAACGCAAATACATTTTCCATTGAACATTCATATAATTAATCATATAATTTTTATAATAATAAAGTCTGAGGCCACAATGTTATAAACCAATCAAAGAAACGTTATCGTGTAAAATTGCTAAGGGCTATTTAAGATTATAGATCAGTTATCAAACGCAAATAAACTTTCCATTGAACATACCATAAAAAAACAAAATAGAAAAATACAAACTTATGATTATCTCTTTCGGACCTCGCTGTATATTGCAGTGTATGAAAAGAAAATCTATTAATAAAATGATAATATAATTGTATTAATGAAGTATATTTCTCCTGGGTGTATGATGTGCAGTGAGTCTCACTCCATTAAAACCGGAGCAAACGCCTAATGAGCTTCACGCTGGAGGCTCTTGAACCGACGATGACATTGAACAATGCTGAACACATTAATTGTCAGAACATCTGCAACACAGAGGATGGTGAGTCCCAGCATCATGTATGGGTTAAAAAGGTAGTTTTCTAACGGCAATCATAAGTCATAACAGATGTTGCTCGACTAAAACTGCATTTGAGCCAGAACGAAATTATAAAACAAAAACAGATAGTTTGGTCCTTTGTTCACTACTGAAAATTAATGATTTATCATGTGCCCACTCTAAAACAAAGCTAAAACTAAATCTCCTACCACAACAATGTTCGGATTTAATGCT
The DNA here is from genome assembly GCF_016745375.1 of Pimephales promelas. The sequence goes on from NW_024121910.1 coordinate 886,693, forward strand.
TGTGTGACTAACGCAATAAAAAATGTGTTTTCATATTTAAACTTACAAAAGTGAACTACGCACCTCCAAGCCGTTTATCTTTTCTCCAAACGCATGGTATTGGTTTAGTTTGTAATGCCTTTTCTTTCACTTGAAACATCTTGGTGAACCAATTACAAAACAGCCATAAATCTCACAAATCTTTGGTGGCTTGCCATGTGCTCTAAATAAACACCGAATGTGAATCTACAACTCAATCTTTACAGCTCAACGGTCTGAGCACAGAGCTGCCTCTGGGATTTGTGGGAAAAGTGTGATGTCATCACGGTCCTCCTGAGAGTCAGCCTCTCTTGTTCTAATTAGGGGAAGATGGCTATAATTTGCCCGGTCCAGAAAACAGGCAGCCATGGGGTGTTTCAGCAACCTACAACCGCTGCGATGATGACGCACATGCCCCCCTTTACTAACTTCTGGATGTCACTCAAGTATCACGCCTCAGACACAGAGCTGTTATCAATGGTCTTTCCCAAAGGAACACGCTCGTCGTCTTAAGCCAAGAATCCTCGTGTAAGGACCTTGTTTGTTTTCGCGTTCAGGTTTGTTTATGCACGCCTGAAAAATGTGCAGCAGCTCGCAAAGGAACGGAGCAAAAACAAGCCCTGCTTGTGTTTCGCAAATCAGTCAGCATTTTAAATGACGTTCTAGGACGGGCCGCCAAACTAGAAATGCATCCAAAACAACAATTCTCTGCGGCGTTGAACAATCAGATTCAATCCTGTTGATAAGATGCAGGGCTGTATCTCCATCTGACTCGCAGAGAGAGGTTCATAAATCGCTTTCAGGGACAGAGGGAGGGAAAACACGAGCCGATCCCAGGCTGATTTTACACTGTCACACTATAAAACAAACCGTCTTGGTGCCGTGTGTCTGGCAAAGACGTGACATCCACACACTGGTCAACCGATCTGACTGACGACTCCTGCACACAAAGATAAGAACGGATATATTAAAAATGTATTTACCGTAAGAATTAAGCAACCTAATCCAAATATCAAAACGTGAAAGTTACTTCTGGATGAAGACATTAGCTGACAAACAATGAATAATTAAAGGATTAATCCCAGAGTAAGTACACATCCATTAATAGCATGTTGCTTCTTGCCACAAAAATGTATTTCAACTCGTCCCTCAATACCAAGCATCTGGGTAACGGTGCTCACTGCTCACTGTGTCGATAGTACAGTTTAATTTAAAGTATCATACATGCATATAATAGAAATACACAGGGTCAGGCAGCAAGTATTAAAATTCACTAAATCAAGCTCCACATTTTGTCTTGTAAACCCTTTTAAATGTATGATTTAATGTAAAAAAAAGTTGCGTATTTTGTTCACGATACTGCCAAAATAAGTCACTATTTAGTATTTACTGCTGTATTTCTTTAATAATAATAGTACATATATATATATATATATATATATATATATATATATATATATTAGGGCAGTGCAAAAATTAATTGCGATTAATCGCATCCAAAATAAATGTCTGTGCTTACATAATATATTTGTGTGTGCTGTATATAACTATTTTTTTATATATAAATACACACACATGCATGTATATATTGAAGAAAATGTGTTATTCATATATAAAATATTTATATAATATATATATATATATATATATATATATACAGAATTTAAGCGCAAATAATTCTTAAATATATACATGCAGGGATACGTATTTATCTACACAAAATAATTATATACAGCACACACAAATATATTATGTAAACACAGACTTTTATTTTGGAATCGCAATTAATTTTTGCACAGTCCTAATATATATTGGAAACCTGCTAGTAACCGCCATTTCTACAATATCTGGCAGGATGATTACATATTTATGTGACTGTAACACCAGTCCAAGTATTCGGTTACTCCACAAGTGTGGCTGTACGTGACGTTCTTGAAAACGGCGCTCTTGAACTGATGAATTAATCTGTCAATGGGAAGAAAAGTCCAAATAAAGTTACATCCTGATTGCGGACGATTAAAGAATCCAGTCACCAATTGGTTTCATTTACCCAAAGCCATAAAACTGACTCCAGAGTGATGAGATGGTGGAAAAGCAGCAATAAGAAATGGAGACGGAGACAGTCTGATCACTGTAAAGCAAGACTGATGCTGAGGGAACACGGGTTTGAAGCCAATGAATCGGTGTCCACTACCTAGACTGCATTTTAAGGCAAATGTGTACAATTGAAAACATTTTTTGTGTGTGCTTTGTATTTTTATTCTTAGAAACATGCTAAAAAACACTGCACAAAAGGAGCAGTGTTGTAATTGTTTCGGCAATTGAAATAAAGCTAAAACAAAACCAATATAGATGAAAAACAAATGGTCTAGGCAACTAACTAAAAAAAAGTTGGTTTATAAATTAGGTTGAAGTACAAACATATCTAAAATAGTTGAAATAAAAATAATTTAAAGCTAAATAAATAAACTTAAAAAATATGAAAACTGATTGAAATATCATTGACAAATAAAGTAACAAATGTTATTGCTTTTGCCACCTTATTAGCTAGAAGGAGAATATTATTGGAGGGGAAATCAACAAACCCACCTAAAGCCTCAATGTGGTTATGTGATCTAGTATCATATTTAAAATGAGAGAAAATTAAATATTTAATGAAAGGATCGGTTGAACATTTTTTATCAGACTTGGCAACCCATGATTACATATTTTGAGAAGATGAGGACTCTCCCACCTATTGATCAATGTTAGATGTGATTGTCAATTGGGGTATTGTTTTGTAGTTATGTACGGACCAAGAACATGTCAGAATTTCATTATTGGCTACGCATGTTTATTTATTTTTATTTACCTATTTATTTATTTTTTTGGGGGGACTATTATTATTATTATTGATATTGTTGTCTTGACTTGTATGTAATATATTGTTATTTATTTTTGCGGAATGGGTTATTGTGGGGGAAAAGCTTTAACTTTGTATCTGCTTTATGTTAATGCTTTCTGTTAATGCTTTGAAAAAGTTGATAAATAAATGTATAAAAAAAAGGAAACGCATAAATAGTGCATAGAAAACATTTCTTGAATAAATCCCTCGATTTGAAAAAAGAAAAAAAAAGAAAACTGAAAATATAAAGAAGCTATTCAAAATATTGAATATACAGTGTATATATATATATATATATATATACACACACACACACACACACACACACACACAGAGTATTACTTACTTCCATTGAGGACTTCCATTGAATATGTTTGGTTTACGGTTAGTTAGTTGCATGTAATTATGCAGTATTTCCTGTTATTACACTACGTAGTCACTGTAAAAATAAAGTGTTCCCTGAAATGACACTTGAATGATATTTTTGTGGCACATGGAGATGTAGTGTTTCAAATCAATCGCTGCTCAGGTTCATTTTCATGTAGTACGTTGCCTTAAAAGGCAGCTACGCATGCATGGAGTAAACTAGAAAAGGCAGCTCATTAAGTTTAGGAACAGAGCTGGAATCAGAGAACGAGTGCGTGTGCCTGTTACTACGAGAAGAGTGCACTCTTCCTCAGTGTCCATTAGCTATTGGATATGATATTTCTCTTTTCATCCCTCCCAACGGCTTCAATCAGACCCACACAAGCACGTCAGCCGTGAGAAACACGCGGGAGGCTCGTCAGGGGAGAGTGTGTGAGGGAATGGATGTAAATGGACCCTTACCTGCACTGCAGAATCAGAGCTGGAGTGAAATATGCTCTCTGTTGTGCTACAAACAGATTTAGGTCACTTGCTTACCTTCTCTTCAAAGGCCCTGGAGAGAGAACATTAGAGCTAATGGCATAACAGCGTGAAAACAAAGGAGTCGGATGCTTTGGGACCTGGAAAAGAAGTCTGAATACAGCCGTACTATAATAAAAACAGCATCTGTGTGTGCGCAATATGATGGAAAAAATTCCAGTAAGCCGCCACAGCCCAAATATAATGTGAACGGTTTGATTTTTAAGCCTTTTGTTCCTTATAATCTTCAGTAAAGCCATGTAGAGTAACTGAAATAAAGCAATATGAATATTGCAAACTGAATTTCCACTGTAACTCAAATTCAAACATGCTAATACTAAATATATTAGAAATGATGTCCGCCTAGAAGCACCTGGAATATTCAAAATCATGCATTGGATTCAGTGTTCGAGTCACCAAGCACAACTTGCCATTAGGAAATATGAGCTTAGACATGCTTTAGTGCAACTAATTCAATTCACGCAATGTTAAAACATCCTGATTCACAGAGTACGGATGAGATATTCAATTTGCATAGAAAACAAAACATGTAAATAAAAGAGTTCCTCATTTTGCAGGGTGAAGAGGAATTTAGTTAGCCATAGAACTCAATTAAAACCAAATCATCTTATCAGGAAAGCCAAAACGTTTGGAAACCACAACACAAGAGCATTTTTACCAAAACAGCAGGTTCCTAATTTAGTTTTGGTAGTCTCCTACAATGTTTAACATGCTTCCAAGGTCAAAAAACACTTTAATTTTCTCATAAATGAAATGATTAAACAATTCAGTCTCTCTAAATCCCGCTTTTCTGAGAGCCTACTCTGCTCTGATTGGTCACATGGCCCAGTCTGTTGTGATGAACACATGGATGTGTCTGAAACGAAACGCCTATTGTTCTGCCCACAGGTACAAGTCATTAAATCATGTTTAATTTGGACTTCTCTGTGCATGCTCTTTGAGGTGAACCGATTGAGGACACCCTTCACCTCCAGTGTATGACTGACAGACAACAACGGTTTGACCAAAAAATGTCAAAACAAAGACACCTACATCTTGGATCCCCTTGAGGTAAGCCGAAACATATCAAAAGTTTATTTCAAAGTGAACTATCCCTTTAAACACAGTGAAACGAACAATAACGATGAATCGGTTTTACCAAATAATTTCCAGTACGAGTCCTTCGGAATATGAAAAATTTACAAAGAGGATTCGCAATGCAGAAAGCAGCATCTTTTCAACATGACATCATGACTTTTGCGTAAACATACACGCCACTTTCGAGTCAAGTGGCGTGTTATCTCTACGCATTTTGAGCTATGCGTGTATGCCTACGCCATTAACGTCCGCGTGTCTGTACACACCGTCAAATGTCCGCGCGAAACGAAACAAAATGTACATCTAAATCTGGGGAACGATCTTTTTTTTCCTAAGGATGGTGGGGGAACAGTCATAAATGCCATTAACCCCAGTGACGGATAGGTTTAGAGACGGGGTTGAGGCAAGTCATATATTTATATAAGAAGAGTTCAGATGCAAAAGCCTCTAAATGCCATTTGAAATTTTCTTCTTTAATGATGATTTTTATCAAACTTGTATATTTAAGTTCAGAAATTACTGATTGGCATTTCAAATGAATAAAATTTCAAATGGCATTTCGAGGCTTTTGCATCTGAACTCTTCATATACAGTAATAACGTTAAGTCAACGGCGTTCATAAACACGCTGAAAAGCAATTATACGTCTTGATAGCACGCCAAAAATGGAAATACGAATTGGCGTGTCATCGACATGTCGACACTCACGTTGCCTTTTAGCTAAAACTAGTGTTTGAGGGTCAAAGTAGATGTTGTTCGATATACAAATTCGTTACAAACCTACAGAAACGAGACTGGAATTACTGACGACTTGAAACAGCGATTCAGAATCTATTCTTTATTTTAGGACAACTTTATTTGCTGTGTACTTTGATCTTTTACATTCACAAACCGCTATATTACACACTGAATGAAAGGAAATATTCTAAAAAAGCATAATAGGGGCACTTTAAAAAAAATTGTAAACCATTTTAAAACATCTGTTAAATAATAAAAGTGTTCTGCAAGATAAGATGGCCAACACACCCGATTAATTTTTGCAATTTGTAATTTATTTTAGAGAAAATGTAAATATACTTTTTTAGTTATTCACCTTTATTCTGGTGTCGGTTTAGCCCATTTCGGCCAGGTGTATTTTCAGTAGTTTCTCCAAAAAATAAATAAAACAAACCAGTCATGTGCAGCTCTGATTATATAGTTTCTTTAGGACAAACAGTCCCATTGTACGCGGACCGACAGACTGCAGCTGTTGTGTATTACTCGCAATTAAGATGCGCTTGTTACTCAGTGGTACCTTAGACTATAAAAACTCATTTGGAAAGTCAAACACAGACCCAAACACAATGCGAACATTGCCTACAACTACACTTGTCACATCAACACCAAAAAAATGCAGCATGTCTCTATTGCGTTAGACACAGAACACCCTTATAATAGAATTAGAACATATGCAAACTCGACACTAAACGAAGACGAGACGGAAAACCCATTTTATATAAACTCAAAAGCAGACGGTCAGGTGTCCAGCAGGCATGTGTGCACGTCTGACGCTGAGCTAAAGGTCCTGGCAGACGGCCTACGCGTCAACGCTTGCAAATCTGCCCCAATAAAACGACTCCCAGATGCCCCTGGCCTCCTCACTGCTCATAAACAACAGTCCTGTGTGAGAAACACGAGGTTTATATGGGCTGGAACCAGCGTTAGCTGCAAACAAACAAACAAAAAACTGCATTTATTTTTTTTTTGGAATTTTCAGCTTTACTAAAAAAGACAAGAGTTATGATCTCTAAGTACGGGGAACAGGGGATTATTACATAATCTAAGAAGCACCATCATTATTGATCCTATAGTTCTCCTATGTGCATTAGCCTAAACGCTAGTGTTAGCTTTAGCACCATTACATTGAGAGGTCTATACACTCCTTGGCTTGAGCAAATGCACAAACGGCGCACACGGAAGGACGAGAACATCCCATCATCCTCATCATCATCAGTAGGTGGAGCAGCAGTTAAAAGAGTCTGTGCACGTGTTCGGGAAAGAAAAAGAAAAATCACTCGATTGATTCTCATACTAGCAAAAAATGGGAAGTCTATGGAAGCATTCACATGATCCAAAACTATTTAGCTATCACATTCTGTACAGTTATGTTTTCTCTTAGCCCGTGGCTTGTTGTTACGTCTATCTACAGTACAGTAAAATTTCCCAAGTACAAAAATATATTACAAATCTCCTGGAATATTTACATGGGCACTTTCTTGACAAAAAGGAAAAATAGTTGTAAGAGCTCGTCAGCAGATTTGAGGATTTGTAGGGAAGGAAAATGAAAACTTCAACCGTGGAACACAAGCCATCCTCCCAGATAGTTAAAAGTCCAGCATCGACAGAGTTCACAATTTCGTGCCTTTTTTTTCCCTCTTCAAGGGATAAAAACACACATTAAAAATTCACTGCATGCTTTGGCAGACTCTGAGCATTAAAAAGAAAAGAAAAAAGTGGGGGGAGCAAAGGGAAAAGAAGTCCCGTCTCAAAAGATCTGCGCGTCCACTTCGGTTTGGGCACGTCAGCAGGCACTGACAGAAGCCGCCCTCCCCACCCAGTCTTCTAGAAAAACATCCTGAAAACAAGCAGAACCCACTTTAGTACGACGCACACACACACACGCATATAAACGCACAACGACTCCAGAAAACACGTCATTTCCAATTGAATTTCTGTACCACGGACAGCATAACGATGCATAAAGCTGCTCTTCAGAGCACACTAGACCCCTGAAGATGACGGGCATCTGTCCGTGCTCCTGTCATTCACCGTGGCACACCGTAGGCTGTGTGGGGAACTGAAGACATTAACACGCATGAATACATTCGCTTCTGCCCACAAAGCGTTCGCCTTGACCACGTGCTCAGAATGCATCACATTCCACGGCAATGCAAGAGTCTGGGTAAACAAACTCCTACTAGAGTCTAATAAACATAGAAATGATGTATTACGCTCGATTAATAGTGGCTCTAACAATCCTGGAATCATGGTTTACATCTGTGGGAGAAGGTCAGAGGTCAGTTTAGAGTGTCGGTGACCCAGGCGGATAGTATCGCCAGCTTTGATTAATTAACATCTTCTCTTGGATCGAAGGTTATTTATTGATCTCCCACCCACATCCCCCTTGAGATCTCGAAGCCGGCGTGTTGCATGTTTAGCTTTGGAAAGCACATTTCTCGTTGCAGTGACACCGGCGCCATCTACTGGAGAAATTCATGCCAACTTTTCAGCAGGAAAGCTGTCGCTCCCGTCTAGAACTTCAAAACACGTGGCCCACGGCGAGCTCGAACGAGGAAGAAGTCGACGGCTCCTTTGCTCTTAGCGTAACCGGTAAAGTTTAAGTGAGCTAACGTCACCTGTACACGTTGGGGTCCAACAGTACCGATGTGTCCTGAGGAAGCTGGGAGAGGTGGACCACTTTGGTCTTCAGCTGGGGACGGTCACTCTCGCTGACCCAAGCGTCTGGAAGTCTGTGCACATTAGAAAGAGAGAAATATGGGTCACTTCTTCAGAATAGCACACTACAAACTACTTTTAAAGAAAGCAGAATGCATTTGTGATGAGCACATTGCATAGTGGGACATATTCTACAAAATCAGAGCATACTGCATAGCATACTATAACCTATAGTTTAATGCAATGCACTCAACATAGTATAGATGTCAAAATATACAAAATATATAGTGTGCTGAACTAATTGCATTGTGGGATGTAGTATTCTACAAAAACAGAAAATGCTGCATAGAAGGGCTGGGTTATAAATATCGATTTCTCAATATTAATCGATTCTCATTTTTAGACTCAAGAATCGATTAGTCATCCTGTTTCATTTGAATGAATGGGACATTGTATCGTCGCTGCGCGCACCCAAAAAAAAGAAATAAATAAATAAATAAATAAATAAATCGCAATAATCTTTGTCCTTTGTTACTATTGATATGAAACCAAGTCTCAATTTTCAAATTACGTCCATTTTCTTTAGAAATTCAAAAACATAAATAGCGTTTTGGCGCTGATCTCTCTTCTGGGTTAACAATACCAGTCACAGACCAAAATAAACATGAATGAGCATCTGAAAGTGTGTTAAAGATAGAGTACAACTTATCGAAATCCATATCATGTCACATTGATTCACTCAATCAGCGTTTCAACCGTGGAAAGACGTCAGTTAAACAGCTTGCAATCAATGTCATCGTCATATTTACCTCAGAAAACCCACATAAACTCGTTAGTCAGCTAGAAAAATTAACTCCAGAGAATATTTAGTTCTTCAATATTTAATGCATATTTGAATAAATCTGGCAAGTTTTTATGACAGCCACCATTTAAATGTTTATATTTCATATAATCTTCTTATTATAAAAATAAATAAAAGTGTAATTTAAGTGATTCATTCATTATTACCTTCATATTAGGCTAATGAAGCCTATAGGCTACAACTAGTCTCCCATAGTTTACCGCATTAGTTAAGAGATTTTATTCCCTTGAGAAAAATTGCCATTTATTGTAACTGATATACAAAATAATCGATATTGAATCGAATCGTAATCGAATTGCAAGCTTGTGAATCGAAATCGAATCGAATTGTGAAATTTGTCTCAATACCCATCCCTACTGGATAGGACGATAGCGTAATGCAACACAATCAGCATACTACATGTCAAAAATGTGCAGTATACAAAATACAATGTGCCATGTTTTGTAGTGTGCACAGCCAGAGCTTACAGTGATGTGCAATAGCTTCACATAACATGAACAGTATGCAGTAAAGGGTTCAGTCAGGGACACTGGGTCACTTTTTGATTGGTTACAGCCATTGCAAAAAAGGACACCAAGTATGCATACATGTAAATGTAAGCAGTATGCTAGTTTTGAACCCAAACATAGCTTCCATATAAATATTAGCATTTGCCAGGTAACACACAGCCCTTCATTCCTCCAAAACACATTCCACAATGAGATTATTAAAAACGCTTCCCTTTTTTCCCGTTATTTCACGGAGGAGCCTTGTTTGGCTCCGGATTGTTGTGGTGACCCAGAAATCCACTTTAAACATCTCTCGAGACAGCATCTTCTTCTGTATTATCGCTGAGCTGACAAACATTCCTCCAGCTCAGATTGATGTCTCGAAATAGCAGCGTGCACACGCACACAGTCCCGTGAGGAGGTTTGCATAAGTGGAAAGGTATGCGAGTATACCAATTATCACAACACGGACCATTTTAGCTGGCTGGCCGTAACACTTAAGTACAAACGTGCAAATCGGCAAAAAGGTTCATTTACCATAGAAGTCACTTTTGGTCATTTACACTAAAATTACAGTGGGAATGTGAGACCGGTAACAGGTAACGTTCAAAGGCTAAGCCATGGAAATTGTCTAAGCCATGGAAATGTTGAGAGCAAGAGGATACCCTTTAAAAGTATTTGGGTTGGAGAGACTTCAAAAGACAGTTTGTTTCCAGGTGGGTGGCGATTCACTCAGGCCAGCACTCTTCAATCCATTAGACTTGACATTAATGTGGACATTTACCATATTAATCTGAATGCATTGCTGAATATGAGGACACAAGAAACTGGGAGTAAAGTGAAATAAACAACAGATGAGGAAGAAAATGGATTTAGTGAGAAGTAAAGAGTGTAATAATACGAGAATGGAGGAGAGACGGGGAGTGATGGCATGTTCGCTACTATTTTTTAGATAAAGAAGATTACGTAAGCATAAAATTCCCCAATGATCAACACTTGGCTTGCCAAAATAAATGTCTCACATAAAGAGCACATTGGGTCAGATACCGTATACAACAACGTTCTAAAATTGATCCTCTATTTTTAGTCTGATACGTGCATTGGAAGCGGCATCAACTTCCTTTGTGGCCCATTATTTGATCAGAAAAACAAAGTTTTTATACAAAACTTTATAATGCATAACAATGATCTGTTAATAATGGGATGAGAACTGGAAATTTCAATTGTCAAATGTAGCATACTAAATATGCATACTTCAACTATATAGACCTTATGCACCAGAGAAACGTGGGCGCCGTCATCTTTAGAATATTGTCTCTGAACTCTGTATATTTCTATGGCATCGCTGTCGAGGAGTAATTAGCTGGTGAAGTGGATTTACTTATTGTAGAGTTAAGAAAAAATTATCATGAGCATTGTAATGTTTATCAGGATCATTGTAAAGTAGATGTCTTAACAAATGTCGACCGGGAAATGTTTTACGAGCAGTTCATTCATACCTATGCAAGATCACTGTGGAGATACAGACAGGAAGTCAAAAGACAACGAGCGCAACGCTGAAAACGGGCTGCATATACAGTATGTGAAAAAGTATGTGTGAATTCATTGCGTTCATAAAAAAAAGCAGACAAAAAGTACCAGGATGACCAACTATTTCCAGCGAGCTATAGTACTATCCCATGAGACCATGACAGAGGATTTGTGAATAGCAGTGAAGCGACGCAACTGACGCTGGAAGGTCATATTACAATAACAACATGATGGATGTAGTATGTCCATATTACACTCATACTACATAGAAAATGCTTTATTTAACATGAATTAAAGTACTTAAAAGACGTACAAAAGCCATCGCGTTGTATGCTGTTTCACAATTATAAACAATTATTTAAAAAAATAATAGTAGGCAATTAGCATAGACTGTGTGATATGTAGTCGTTGTGTTCGTCTGTATCTCTGCACAGCAGGAGACACACATGCTGGAGGGAGGAATGCTAAACTTCTCCTTTGGGACTCATAACATCTATACAGTCAGCTGTAGATCAGTCTGTGTGTTTTTAATGTGACTTAAGGAGCCTCAGAACCGTCGTTCTGTGACGTATATGGGGTCGTACATGTGTGTGTTTTGAAGCATCAGTGCATAAGGCCACCCTCAGGTGGCTCCTGACTCATATAAACGGCTGACATTTAGTGCAGAGCCCTGAGGTGAGTGGTGCGCTTTCATATACTCACATGTCCTCCGGCATCCAATGAAGCAGCACCTTCACCTTCCCAGAATCCTCCTTTCGCCTGGCAATCACCTGCTCAATTGTACACAATGAAAAGGTGTATGAGAACTCCTTTACGGGTTTGTAAAAGAAACTGATGCATGCTGGTTAAATGGGACAGTTTTCATGGGGTTTTGGGAGCAGCAGGCGAGGCTGTGAAGAGGAGGGCCTGTGCAGCTCATTAACAGTTTAATCAAAGACACAGGGGAGCAGCGCAAACAGACGCTACTGGACCGTGAGAGCCAAGCAAGTCCCGACCGAGTTTGATGGCTATGGAAAGCAGTCATGCTAATGACTAGTACATACATAGGAAAAAACGCTTTCTCATGATTCAGCAATTTCTCTAAAAACAAATATATTTTCTATACTAAAGACATGGGCTGCATTTGAAATGTAACACTAGTGCAGAATACAAAGTTGTTTGGTTGTATTTAAATGTATTGCCATGCCACATCAGCTTTTCAGGATATTAAATTGTATACAGATTAAATGAACAATATAATAAATACAAACATTTAATAAAATTCAACTTTCAAAATGTAAAAGAGAATAAGACTATTGTAATATTATTTTACAGGTCCTTTAAAGTTTTCCCAGATAAAACTCATCACTGCAGTGCTTAAAAATAGCATGTGAAGCAATATGCAATAGAGCTCACTGTTTAATGTACAATGTGTACAGCAGAAATAGTATGCTAGTGATCCACTTTATAGCCCTTAATCCTGTAATTGTGGACAAATGTGGGCACAGAGGACTCAGGTGTGATCATAATTTTTATTTATTATAAATGTTATATCACTGTCTTCGATAAAGTTTTGTATATCCATTTATGGTGTTTTTTATTTATTTTGGGGGTATTTTTGAATTTATTTACTTCAAAAAGTACCATATTTTCTATGTAAGTTATGCTTATTTTTATGTTTTTTTTATTTTTATTTTTTAACTACATTAAAATATCATTCCAATAAGTTCTTAGAGCTAAAACCTAAAGATGAAGTAACTTTGCTGTCACCTGGTGTCTTATTTTGACTTATTTTAGGATGCTCTAAATTACAGTTTTTCCCATTCATTTCTATGGGTGCCCATTTTTGACCCAAATACAAGATTAAGGAGGTTTTTTTCACCCACTTAACATTGTAGAATTGAGTCAAAACAAAAATTGTGTGTGTTCAGGAGGCAAACTTAGGAAAAGTAGCCAAGTCTTGTACCGCTCAGATCAAGGGAAGTATTTATTAAAAATAAATCAAAACTATTTTGCCCACATTTGTCCAGAATACGGTTTTAGGGTTAAGGATGTGAAGTGTGGGTACCCACCGTACTGTGAAACACGACGCTGTGGCCCTTGCCCTGGCTCTCAATATGGGTCGCCAGATTGAGGCAAATGGCACGATGACGGATTGCATCCATGGTCTGAGCGTCAAAAAAGTCGTGAGGTCGCGCTGATGGGAGGAAAAAGACTGGGGTTAAAGAGAAGGAGTTCTGAAACCAGAGCTGAAAACGGATTAAAGATCAAAGATACACTGACACTTACGCAACGACCGTCGCCGTTTGTACTTGAGTTTCCTCCGTTTGTTGATGCCCGCTTTGGAAGGCGACTCTTCCTTCACCTTGGTTTGGCTTGAGAGTTTGGAGGAATTCTGGGAGCTGAAGTGGGTTGGCACGTGGCGCGCTAGCCCCCCCTGGGAGGCAAAAGTGGCATTGCAACCGCCCACCACACACTTCACAGAGAGAGAGAGAACGGTCAGAGTAATTATAGTCAATGAAAAACTAGTATAGGGATATAATTACAGGATGAGAACTGTGGACAGCATTTTTATTGCAAAGCCAAACAAAAATATAGCAGTATGCAAAACGTTATACTAGTATTACAGTATGTACATGTAGGGTGCATGTTGCAAAAGGATTTCACCAATTATTTTTCTTAAATTATATTTAAAAAAAAGAATTCTACACAGTAGTCAACATTTGAAGTGGATCACATGAATTTTGAACAATGGTAGGACAACGATTAATCGCATCCAAAATAAAAGTTTGTGTTTACATGATATATGCGTGTGTGGTGTGTATAATTATTTTGTATATATAAATACTAACACATGCATGTATATATTTAAGAAATATGTGTTCTTAATACATCAAATATTTATATTTATACATAATATTAATTTTGTATAAATATATATAAAGTATATACATGCAAATATTTCTTAAATATATACAAGCATGTGTGTGTATTTATATATAGAAAATAATAATTAATCGTTGCCCATCCCTAAGGACAACTTTAACTTTTTTGATCCAATGTTGTTGACTGCTGTATTACAAACGAAATGTGCATGTGTGCAAAGAAGAGGCTGACCTTGAAAGGTTTGTCTCCGCTGTGTGACAGCATGTGTCTCTGGAGCCAGCTTTGACTGGTGGATGGTGTGTTATACACCTTACAGCCTTTCCAAAGACACACGAAAACCTGCGGGGAACAGGTGTGCAAACAACAATGTAAGAATTTCACTCAGTACATCAAACGCCTTAAAGTAAACCTGAGAAAATATCATGCACACACACTAACCCCGCCGCGCTGTCCGTCCACGTGCACTCCACGGATGTGTTCGGCCAGGTCCGGGCTGGTGTTGAACAGCATGTGGCACTGATCCCAGCAGCAGGGGTAAGATGAGCCCTTCGTGGAGGAGGAAGAAGCCCCACCGTGACCGTTCATCATAGCTGGAGTGGAACGACCACTGGATGCGATGCTCTCCATGTCCATGAGAGTACTGCTGATACTGAAACACACATTTTAATAATATACATATATATAGGAAAGGTGCAACAACATCTGATATGACAGTAAACATGGACTTTATACAATTATTGGTGCATCAAAAGCATATCAATGCCCTTTTTATAATGTTTTCTGGAATAAATCTCATTGTAGTGTTGATTATTCGCTAAAATTATCATTTTTAGCTCATCTGTATGCACAAAAAAAAACACACACACACACACACACACACACACACACACACACAATGAACTAGAGCCAGACCGATATATCGGCCGGCCGATATTAGGCATTTTCCAAAATATCGGCATCGGCAGTCATAATGGCCGATAAATGAATATTTAAAAAATAAAATAAAAACGGACGAAACACGCTTTAATCATCTCTCCTTGGCCTGTTATATCGAAAATGTTTTACAATTTGC
Organism: Pimephales promelas; assembly: GCF_016745375.1. The sequence continues at coordinate 901,829 of NW_024121910.1, forward strand.
AGTATGATGTTATCTATTGCTAAAGTATGGCTCATCATAGACTAGCTAACCACAAAGCTAGCTAATGCCACTATCATCAGTGGAAGACCGCTAACGTTAACATTAATGAGCTTGGAAACCACAATTAACTTTTTCTGCCTAAATAAAGTAATGATTACTGTATTTATAACTAGCATATCTCTAGTTACAGTCCCTGCATTGTAAAATGTAAGTTATACTTGCGAGGAGTGAACATTTAGACATAGAGAAAAAGTATCAAACGTATCTTGTGCAGAAAAGTTAGCTTTTCTTTTACACGTGTGTGAAATCCAACAATATTTAATTAAAAAAAAAATATCGGCCGATATATCGGATTTTAAAACCCAAAAATGTTTGTATCGTATCGGCCTTCAAAATCCTTTATCGGTCGGGCTCTACAATGAACAGAGATTAAAAGTGACGAGTTGTGGCATCGATAAGGAGTAACACAAAATCTAAATGGGGAAAGTTTAATTGAACAGCACGACTAATTTAGAAACTATCTCAATTTTTGATGCTAAATCAATCCAGAACCCACGTTATGAACCACGAGTCTTTGTGAAGGGTAAATGAGGTCATTGCCGTGGGGCGAGCACCTAACCGTGACACACAACCGCTGTAACAGTAAGCTTTTGAGCGAGGGGTGTGCAGCTGTGCAGTGTGGGAGAGGACAGCGGTAAACTACCACAGTAAAGCCCCATGAACTCCAGTGATTGTGACTGAATGACTCCTGAGGGGAGAGGAGGGGCTCACACACACACACACACACACACACACACTTCCATCTGTTGGTTCCTTTCAGACTTCACTGCCCACAACTGACGCAAAATCCCAGGATGTGCCAGAGAACAGGATTCTGGGTAATCAGAGACAAACTCCAAATGCCAGTCTGACTACCGGACCGATGAAGTGATAAAGTGCAATGACTTTTTGCTGAAAATGGATTTTTAAATTTTCTGAAGAATGCACATAAATAAAATTGTATTATTATCCCCACAATTATAATCGCATGCCTAACTTCATTTTAGAATTAAATGGATTAATATGAGACAACTTAAATGCATAAACTGGGTTACTAAACACAAACAGTTTGAATGTGGATTTTGAGTGACAGCAGCAAACCAGGTCTGGCATATGAAAGACATTAGCATCGTTTTTTTTTTCTTCTGGAAGCTGTCTCGCTCATGTGACACACTACAAAGGGTGTTAAAACCTCTCACACACACACACACACACACACACAGATCGCTCGGTCCAGCTGGCTGATCAACGTACACTGAGAATCTAATTCAGAAAACTGTGCCAAAACCTGCTTAAGTGGACAAGCAAACAATAAAACACCTGCTTTTACTCAAATGTCCCATCCAGTGGAGTTCCCCTCTTAAAACTCATTTGCTCTTTCACATAATCTGGTCTGGTGTTTGGCATCACTGACATTAAACCTTGATGATTTGATTTCTAGAGGATAACCACACAAATGTTGGTGTCCTAATAAGACTTAGGAATCATAGGAATATTTTTACCCAGTCCACAAATTCACCAGACAGCATCTCTTTAACAGTATGAAAATGGCACTTTTATGCAAAACTATTGATACAACTTTACAATAAGGTCCCATTACATATTATCTAAAGCGACTTACATTGGATTTCAAGGTTCACAGATTTACATTCTTATCAACTTAATGCATTAACTAACATTAAGGAGTAGTTCACTTTAAAATCTTGGATGACATGGCAGTAAATTAACAGCAAAAAATTTTTTTTTTAACAGTGAACTACTCATTTAACAATGAGCAATATGTTTGTTACAGTATTTATTAATGTTAGTTATTAATAATCATTGTTGGGTAAGTTACTCTAAAAAAGTAATTAATTACTAGTTACTAATTACCTCTTCAACAATGTAATTTGATTACTGTACTAATTACTCTATCTAAAAAGTATTTAATTACTAATTACTTTCAAAATCCCATATCAATCTCAACCAGCTGAATAATACAAGAATAGACATGAATCTGTTTTTAATTTTTTCAAATAAATACTATAAAATTGCATGAATTATCCTTAAACAGACCAGGTTACATTATAAAAACATACTTTTTAACATCAGACAATACATTTTGATGTTAAACCCACTATTGTTTCATGTCTGATCTCATGACATTTCACACTTTTTTCATACATATTTTACAATAATTCATACGAATGCGGTAGTACAATTTAGACACCTCATAAAATGCATACAAATCGCTGTGAGATCGGATTAATCTATACACAGTATTTACCTCAATTACATTAGAAGTAACTGTAATTAAATTACAGATAAATGAAGAGTAATCCCTTACTTTACATTTTCAAGGGAAAAGTAATTAAACTACAGTAACTAATTACTTAGTAATTAATTAGTTACACCCAACACTGTTAATAATACAACTATTCATTATTAGTGCAGGTCAACTTTTGATTCATAGTATATTAGTAAATAATGAAATAGATTTTAGTAGTATTTCTAAAGAAAGTATTACTAAATTATCAGCTAAATGACGAAACAATTTATTATCAATATGACTTGTTTTGATGAATAACCTGGGCTACTTGTGGATCTCAAGACAATGAACGAACATTTCCAAAAGCAACACTATAAAGGCATGACTTTAGTCTTATCTTTCAGTTGTCGTGTGGTCTGGGTCATACTCTCCCAGATGTCCCGCACAAAAGTTACATTCAACCCCTCCAGCTGGCCGAACAGCAGGGCTCAGGGCCTCCACTCGGATTTAAGAGCTTTATTCCCACCAAAAGCTCAACAAAAACAGCACGTCTGGCACAGAGCAGGGATTCCCATCCACACACACATTCCCTCTTTCTCCAGCCTCCACCGCTGGGCTGACCTGATACATTGTGCTCACTGTGATTCGTTCCACCGTGCCTGCGGATCCTCTATGGAGATTTCCCATGTGCTGTGTGTGTGTGTGTGTGAGTGAGCCAGGCCGTCTACAGCACACTCGTAACCACATGGAGGATGAGGAATACATATCCTCCTGCCTTTAGAGTAATACAAATAATAAAAGAGCCACCCTAATATGATGAGTAGGGCTGGGTAATAAATATCGATTTCTCGATATTAATCGATTATCATTTTTACGAACCGATATCGATTCTTAAGTCTCAAGAATCGATTAGTCATCCTGTTTCATTTGAATGAATGGGACATTGTATCGCGGCTGCGCGCATCCAAAAAATCGCAATAATCTTTGTCCTTTGTTACTATTGATATGAAACAAAAGTCTCAATTTTCAAATTACATCCATTTTCTTTAGAAATTCAAAAACATAAATAGCGTTTTGGCGCTGTGGCGTGAGATCGCTCTGGTGCAGCTCAAGAGAAGCAGCAGCGCTGATCTCTCTTCCGGCTTAATAATACCAGTTACAAGGTGAAATAAACATGAATGAGCATCTGAAAGTGTGTTAAAGATAGAGTACAACTTATCGAAATCCGTATCATGTCACATTGATTCACTCAATCAGCGTTTCAACCGTGGAAAGACGTCAGTTAAACAGCTTGCAATCAATGTCATCGTCATATTTACCTCAGAAAACCCACATAAACTCGTTAGTCAGCTAGAAAAAAATAACTCCAGAGAGGAGCATTTTACTAAATATATACAGTATTACATATGCATTATAATCTTAATGTTCTTCAATATTGAATGCATATTTGAATAAATCTGGCAAGTTTTTAATGACAGCCACCATTTAAATGTTTATATTTCATATAATCTTCTTATTATAAAAATAAATAAAAGTGTAATTTAAGTGTTTGTATAGCTACAAAACAGTTAATTATTGCCTCCATATTAGGCTAATGAAGCCTATAGGCTACAACTAGACTCCCATAGTTTACAGCATTAGTTAAGAGATTTGATTTCCTTGAGAAAATTTGCCATTTATTGTAACTGATATACAAAATAATCAATATTGAATCAAATCGTAATCGAATCGAATTGCAAACTTGTGAATCGAAATCGAATCGAATTGTGAAATTTGTCTCAACACCCAGCCCTAATGATGAGCGCCATTAAACACTGGCACAAACACACCCTGGGGATGTGGAAAGATGGCGAAAGGTCTCATAGTTCGGAGCGTAAAACCAGTTCAAAGCAATGCATTCAGTTTGATAAGGAAGGCAGTCACGAAACCAGGCCGACGTCAACTTCCAGAGAAACCAAGCCGGCCCGATGCGGTGACTGATTTAAACTGATGGATATTATCCAAAAATACTGATTTAACTGCACTGACTATCACATGAGAACAAAACTGGAACCGAATAATCACACTATTGTCTTCTGCTTTATAAATGAAGCAACATCCACACGTTATTAAACCGAATTGAATTGTCTGAATCAAACTTGTTTCACAATTGATGAACTTTACAGTTATTGAACTGAATAATGACATTAAAGATGATTTAGAAGTTTGCATTATTAATTCTGTTACTTTCCTGTTTATTACTGGGACGCTGCTTTGAAATCCTTTCTATTGTACAAAGTGCTATTAAAAAATAAAGGTAAGATCAGATGACTTGACAAATAACTGATTGTGATACGCTTTAATCGTTCTGAAATGGCTGAGGCTAAACATTTCACTTTCATTGGACCTTTCTTCTATACACTGAAGGTGAACATTCACCCAACATCGCCTTTTGTGTTTCTATGAAGGATTACTGCTGTGTGTGAACAAATAAACTCTGGGATAATGAGTTACTGCGGTGCCAAGAGACTCAGAAATATGGTTCATATACACCTGGGATTATTGACAGATTGATGTTCTCCATGGTCGACGCAAACACAGAGATAAAACCTGTGCACATCACAAATAATTAACATATCGCTCTGTAAAGTGCACACTTTTATTGTTTGCTGCTTTCTGAATTCTGATTGGCTGTCAATGTTTTTATCGTCCATCAGCTGGAAAAAAAATCGCTCTGAAAGTGATGCGAAATCGTTTCTCTGTGCCATTATTGTTATATTTTTGGTGAACTCTGCTATTCTTTTACATTACAATGATTTTCAGAACGATATCTTTATTTCATCCTAGTTGTGTAAGGGCCTTTTTACACCAATTTTGATAACTTATGAAATGAGTGTTGTTTCAATAATTACTCGACTTCTTTGCCATTTTCATTAAGATAAATGACATACACAAGCAACCATTTACATTACAAAACAACTCTGCATGAATAAAACTAATAATAGCAATGAGAAGAGATTGAAATATTGATAGTTATATGCTCACTACTTTAAGCATTTATTAACTGATATACAGAACTCATTTTAATGGTTTCATTTCTGCTTTTTGACATTAGACATAAACCCCAATGTACGTCTGATAAATATAGCTTTATGATATAGTAGTATGACAACTGATTTGCAGAATATATATTATTTGTTGCATTTCTGCTTTTATAACATAGTAATAAACGTCCATTAGACTGCACTTTACTCCTTAATAATAATAATTATTCATAATTGTGTTATTTATGTGTTTGTGTTTTTGTTTTGTGATCCTCTCTAATTGTTCAGCTACACGTTTCTCGCTTGAGAGAGTGGAGTATTGATCTAAACAGCGCGCGAAAGGCGTGATTTATCACCAGAACTAATATTAAACGACAAATTATTCGGGTGATGGGTTTATACACACACACACACACCTGTCCTCCGAGTCCATGCGGCTGAGCGGTTCTCCGTCCGACGACGAGCTCATCATCTCCAGGCTCGCGCGCCTCTTCAATCCTCCGCCGGCGCCGCCGCTGTTTTTCTCCGCCGGTGAAGACGCATTTTCATCCCCTCTTTGTTCTCCTTTTATCTGCTCCACCGTCCCGTCTGCGCTACCGGGGCTCTTCTGTGGCTCTTTCTCCGGCTCCGCTTCCGTCTCGACATCCTCGTCGTTACCGCCGTCTCCCCGCGTGGCTTCCACCGGGCTTTGTTCGGTAGACTGGTGTCCGTTGAGCTTCTCGTCAGTCTGCACTCCGTCCATCTTAACGGCCGGTTCCGGATCGGCGGCGCGCAGGCCCGACTCGCTCCCATCGCCGTTTTGTTCGCTCTGGTTCGCCGACTCTTGCTCGGAACCGTCAGAAGTCGTCGAAGCCATCGGGTTCCGCTCGTGTGCTTGCGGTCTGGCCGGGTTTAAGCGACGGGAAACGGGTGAAACGCGAAGACTTTCGGCAACCGGACGGATCGTGGAACTGGAGGTTGATCGGGGACGCGCGGGGAGGAGCGAGCGTGACGTCAGCGCTTATTATGAGTGCCTCCACGTGCTCGCAACACCAAATATCCAAAATGAAGTTGAAAAGTTTTAATTATTTAATGTCTGACTGACCTTGTAATATTGCTCATTTTAATGCAAATCTCAAAATCATTTTATATTTCTTTACCCTCATTTCTTTATGGCAACATTGATGCTATAAAACACAATAAAGATACTTATAATATGCAAATCTAAATTATTTGAACGTTTCCTCGAATATGGTTGAATAATAAAATAAAACAAGAATTTGAAATTAGTCTAGATGCATTCATTTATAGTCGTATTTTTTTCTGAAACGGATATATAATAATCGAATTAAAAGGCTGAGAATATATTTGTAAACATATATTTTCCTTGAGTACCTTTGGAAATAAAATAAAAATAATCCGCTGTACATTCACAACGTATTCACAATTTTTGTACTCGATGGTTACACCACGTGACGTCACATGTAATTAAAATGTTTGTAGAAATATTTGACTATAAAATATATGAGGAGTGTATGTTAGTAAATAAATAGATGAATAAACTCGTGTGATAAGATAAAACTCCATAAAACTTTTTTTAAACTGGAAAATATCACGAGTCATTTAGACCTTTAAAACGTCCCTTCCTGGAAACTAACACTAGATGGCGTCAGTTTCCTGTTGATAGGATTTTACACAATCCGGATTCTCAGTGTTTCATGCAAATCATGCATTGTGATTCGAGGCCCAAATTAAATATCTTCACAACAATGAAGATCATTATTACAGAACATTACTGCACATTATGAAACACTCGTCATCATTAGAAAGCATTTTACACATCATGACCAGCAGATGGCGCCATTAGTCGTGTTGCAATACGGCGTCCAACCACAAGATGGTGCCAAAATACCGAGTTTTTTAGGTGTTTTATTAACAGTGGTGATTTCACACTTCATCATTATTCGTGGAATTATTCCATTATTCTTGCTTCGGATAAGATGAATACATCAATAAATGTAATGGGTCACACTTGATTAATTAACACACATAACAGTGCTCGTCAATTTCATAATGACCGAGATGGCCAATCAAATTAAATCACGCGGGCAGAAGCGAATTTCGAATATTGATCAGCACAACCGTTCCAAAATCGATAATAAATCATCATTAGAGCGATTTCTCAAGGATCACGTGACACTGAAGACTGGAGTAATATATTACTAAATATTCACACAGAAAACAGTTCTTTTAGATTGTAATAATATTTCACAAAACAGTTTTTTTCGGCATCAAATAAATGCAGGCTTGACGGTGGTAGTGCATGAAAAACCCAATAATGTTATTGGGAAAAAGGCAGTCAAAAGCTCTTCGCATATATAAGAACATCAACATTTATTTCACATGATATAAAACAGATGAAATATGAACATTTGCATATTGACTCTGATACATAACCTCTTCTGCATCTCCGCTCTGCACATTGTATGGTGTACAGTATATACATCATGAACTTTACAGTTTATACATTAAAGTGAAACACCAAACCCTGCTTATTGCTTTTTCCAACGGATTTAAAACGGCCAAACTCTGTAATACTCTTCTTTAAACTGTAATACTCTGTACTCTTCTCTCTATTTAAATATATCTCAGCCATAGAAAAATAAAACGTAAGCTGGAACATTCATGAGTGTGTCGGGGAAACAGTGTGGTGGCTATTGCGAACTAACATACAGATCATTTACAAATCCTGTCCATCGGCACCTTTTACATCGTTTATACACGAGTCGTTTGATATCAAAAAAGAAACGATGGGTGTCGTACAGTGCAAAAGATATGAGTACTAAAAACACTAGGTAAAACCGATTAAAATCCATATAAAACAAGCGAACGATGAACGCAACCCTCGGCAGCTTGAGGAAGTGAGCGTGTGTTTATGGGTCTGGGTGCTGTGATACATCAAAATAGCACCTGCTCACACGTTACACTCATCTAACAGAAGAAACTCAACAGTAGCAGTAGAAATAATCATCACTAGAGGTCAATCCTTTCCCATGGGTTGAACTAAGGCCTGGACGTCGCTGTGTTCCTGTGGGTCAGCTGATGATGATGATGATGATGTGGGACGTCCCCTCACATGCTGCGGTTCACTGGTGACGGTGGAGGGGCTCCTGGACACACAAAATCACAGTTTAATATTTTTATTATTTATTTAATTCCCTCATTTTACAAAATCTTGTGCAGGATATAATAATTTGTTCCCTGGTTTACTAAATGGCGCACATGATATATATATATGTGTGTGTGTGTGTGTGTGTGTGTGTGTGTGTGTGTGTGCGTGATCATGTGCGGCGGCGTCTGAATGACTCTTAATTGCAGTGTTCATTAGTGAAGCTTTATGATCACTGAGACTCACTGAAGCTAATGAACTCTAGTTGGGAGGCTAATTACTGCTTCATTTGAGAGGATCCTTCATTTTCCTCGGAGAACAGACAGATTATTACACACACACACATGCTATGAAACACTCGCACTGATTTTATGAGATATCTAGGGCTGTGCAAAAATTAATTGCGATTAATCGCATCCAAAATAAAAGTCTGTGTTTACATAATATATTTGTGTGTGCTGTATATAATTATTTTGTATATATAAATACCTATGCATGCATGTATATATTTAAAAAAGTGTGTTATTCATATATAAAATATTTGTATTTATATAATATAGATTATGTATTTTATATATATATATATATATATATATATATATATGAAGAGTTCAGATGCAAAAGCCTCTAAATGCCATTTGAAATTTTCTTCTTTAATGATGATTTTTATCAAACTTGTATATTTAAGTTCAGTAATTTCACTTACATGGCAATGATAATTACCTATTAATTGTTATTTAAGTGAAATTACTGAACTTAAATATACAAGTTTGATAAAAATCATCATTAAAGAAGAAAATTTCAAACGGCATTTAGAGGCTTTTGCATCTGAACTCTTCATATATACACAGAATTTAAGCACAAATAATTCTTAAATATATACATGCATGTGTGTGTATTTATATATACAAAATAATTATATACAGCACACACAAATATATTATGTAAACAGACTTTTATTTTGGATGCGATTAATCGCAATTAATTTTTGCACAGCCCTTTGTCATTGCTAACTGAGACCACTGTATATAAAGCAGACGCTAGTGTCCGAACTGATCGCCTGTAGTGAAGTGCTGTGTGTGTGTGTGTGTGTCTCTTACTGGTCCATCTCTCCTCTCACACACACATGAAGTGAGATCCGTCCGTCAGCTGTGGGGGGGAGGGTGGAGGCGGGGGGGAAGAGGAGGAGCTTGGAGATTGGGGTGGAGTCGACACACTGTTCACTGCAAAACACACAGTGCATGCACACACACACACACACACACACAAGCTGGTTAATAATCACACACTGACACATTCAAGCAGGGAACTAATCAACACTTCCTATTCACAACCGCTTCGTTTTAGTCACTGGACATGCTGGTTATGTCACTGGTTATGTTTTGATTGACGTTCACTAAAACACACACAGGTTTAGTGGTTAGTGCAGAGAGTTATATTCTAATCAATATAGATCGTTTAATATATGATTCACTACAAAAAAAAAAAACTACAAGGTATAGTGTTAATAGTACCGGCTGTAGCTGCCCAGAGGACTATGAAAAATGTATAAATATATGAATATATAAAATTTAGATATTACATAAAATGATACCAGTGTTACTTTTGTATCATTGAGAAAAAAGTTTTATTTCATTTTAATTTCGGCTAAAAAGTTTTAGTGATTTTCTCGTGTGTTTTTGACATTTCTTTTCAATTTTTATATATATATATAGTTTTTATACATTTTTGTACATTTTATTTTACTTCAGCAACAAAAATGTTTTGCATTGTTTCAGTTTTCATTAACAACCCTGATATAAACGTATATACCCATTTATAAATTAAGATACACATTTATGATTTAATTCAGGCTGTCAAACGATTAATCGCGATTACTCGCATCCAAAATAAAAGTTTGTGTTTACATAATATATGTGGGTGCACTGTGTATAAATATTTCTATATATATAAATAAATACACACACATGATTCTTTATATTTAGGAAATATTTTCATGTGTATACTGTATATTTATATTATATATAATAAATATAAATATTTTATATAGAAATATTTTTTTTTCTTAAATATACGTAAGTATGTGTGTGTATTTATATATACAAAATAATTATACACAGTGCACCCACATATATTATGTAAACACACTTTTATTTTGGATGCGATTAATCACGATTAATCGTTTGACAGCCCTAAATTTTTAATATAGAAATGATATATATATATATATATATATACATATTAAATAAATGATTATACAATGTGATTCACTAAAGTTCCAGAAATTATGGAATATATAATATTTACATATAATTTAATATATGATTTACTAAAATCAAACACAAGTACACAGCAGTGTTAGCGGCAGCAGGACTCATGGGAAGGTTTGAGGGGGAAGAAGTTCTTTAAATCTCAGTTTAATGGAGTGAGTCAGAACTGAAGATTGCCCACCTGACGTCAGTGTGCCATGCTTGCTATTGGTCAGCTCATAGGACACGTCCTGCTCTTGACTGGAGGGCTTCTCGTCGTCCTCATCCTCCTCTTCCTCGGTGCCCACGCGTACCATGACGGCCGTCTGCAAGCTGACACACACAACGGAGAGCAGTGAGCACTGCTGTTATGAAGCGCTGTGTGTGTGTGTGTGTGTGTGTGTGTCGCACCTGTTCTGTGTGGCCAGACTCCTGCGAAACTCCAGCGGACTCAAACGCTTCGGTTCGCCCTCGTTCAGCGTCACGCTCTTCAGAAGAGACTCTTTAAAGGATGCTGATCGGGACACGGGCGGTTTCTCCTGTGTAGACACACACACACACACACATGAAGTAAACTCTCATACTGGACTGAAGTGTGTCCATTCACAGTGTTCACTGCTACCTAAACACCTAGCAAGGGATATTTAGAAATTTGAGTTATAATTTAACCCTCTGATGGTCCTCGGTCACTTCTGACCGAATCATTTTCTGTTTTGAATTATTAAAAATCACAGCTTCATCGGAAGGTTACGATACTTGGTGACTTGTATGGCATTGTGTATGTGAACACACAAAAAAATTGAGGTCATGATCTGAGCATGCTAAGTGGTCTTAAAAAAAATAGTCACACTTGTGGTCTTTGGTCAAAAATGACACCCATAGGAAATGAATGGGAAATTGACAAAACACAAAAATTCCCCAGCTGTTTATGGACACATTTTTTTTTTTTTTTGAGGATTTGAATATATAATTGAAACAATCTCAAAAACTATTTCTTATTAAAAAATGTGTAAAAAAAAAAAAAAAAAAATTGTGAATTTTTGTTTTTGTCAATTTCCCATTCATTGCCTATGGGGGTCATTTTTTGACCAAATACCAAAATCGTGACTAATTTCTTTACGACCACTTAGCATGCTCGGATCATGAACTCAATTTTTTTGAGTGTTCACATCCCTAATGCCAGAAATGTCACCAAGTTTCGTAACATTCAGATGAAGCTGTGATTTTTAAAAATTCAAAACAGATTTTTTTGTAGTCTGAATTTATTGGTGTGTATGTGTATAAAAGTGTGTTTGTATGTGTGTGTGTGTGGGTGGGTGTAAATTTTTTGCACTCTTGATGTTGTAGAGTGTCACCCCTTTACTGCGGTATACTTCTTTTAAGAATCGTGGCCGATTTATAGATTGTACAAACAAAAATTCAGAGAAGTTGAAGCTTTTCATCGACCTTCTCAACAATAAAATATTTGATATAACCCTCCAATGCATAGTTAAGGCCCTTTAGGTGACTCGAGATGATATATAATCTTTCTGTCTCGTACTGTGACCGCTGCATAGCGCCTGTCCCCGAATGTTGACTGTGTGTCCGAGTGAGTGGAGGGGGCGTGGCTTAGCCATAGGTCAGTTGCATTTGAGGATATATATTTATTTATTTTTTTTTAAATCAAGCACTCGAGTTTAATCGAGGAATCGTGACAGCCCTAATATGTACTTTGTTCTCCAAGTTGGCATATCCAGAATCCACATCACGTGTTTCCCTGCAGTTCTCTTCCGCATCCGTGGGTTTCCCATCCGTCCGCTCTCGCTCCCGGCCCTCAGGCGACGGGTCTCTGCGCTCGTCCTGCTCATCCGGAGAGATCGCCGGGCTCTTCTTACGCGTCTGAGGGAACAAACGCTCACCGTTAAACCCCAGCAGCACACACACACACACACACACACAGAAGAGGAAGCCGTAAACACACACTGCTGGACAGGAGCGCAGCGAGCCGGAAGACTGTAAAGTGCACCGCTGTAGGGAATCATTACGAGCTCGATTCATCCAGTGATGACTCACTTTGAATTACAGCGCCGTTCCACAAACTTCTAATGGCGGAGCAGGTTTATGAGAGCAAGAGCCCTCCGGACCAGATGCATGATGGGAATGTGATGTTGTTCAGTGGTTTTCAGAGCAGGTTCACTCGAGTGAGACGGTAAATCTCAGATGATACGGTGAAATAACCGGACCTAACGTGTCCAGTGTCATCTTACGGTCCTCGACGTGAAAAAGCAACGCGAAGCGACAAAACTACAGCCAATCTGATGTGTAATAAACGGGACAGCAATGTGCCAAAAAACAACTTGGTACAGACATGCAAGTGTATTTTTAAGATAGATAGATAGATAGATTGATAGATACATAGGTACATAGACACATAGATAGATACATAGACACATAGATAGATAGATAGATAGATAGATAGATAGATAGATAGATAGATAGATAGATAGATAGATAGATAGATAGATAGACAGACACATAGACACATAGATAGATAGATAGATAGATAGATAGATAGATAGATAGATAGATAGATAGATAGATAGATAGATAGATAGATAGATAGACACATAGACACATAGACAGATGATAGATAGATAGATAGATAGATAGATAGATAGATAGATAGATAGATAGATAGATAGATAGATAGATAGATAGACAGACACATAGACACATAGATAGATAGACACATAGATAGACAGACAGACAGACAGACAGACAGACAGACAGACAGATAGATAGATAGATAGATAGATAGATAGATAGATAGATAGATAGATAGATAGATAGATAGATAGAGTTGGCACCTGTAGGGTGTAGTACGGGTTGTCTTTAGTGAAGGAGAGGCTGCGTGACAGTGAGCCGTCTTCTCTTCTTCGTTCACGTAGCGCCCCCTGCTGGTGTCGTCTGATTCGCTCCATCTGCTCCTCGACACTCATGCGTGTTCGGCCCACCTCTACAGCGCCGCTCATGTGCTCCACTGCGCTGCGGGGACGGTCCTGCGGGTGACACTGAACATGCGGATATATATATGCATTAACAGATATATTCAAACAAATATGAATATAAAGTATTAAGCTCAAACTCAATATATTTATATATATATATTCAACCAAAACCATCAAAAAATAATGTAATGACTTAATAATGTAGATATAGTAGATCTATTTAAAAAACAAACAAAATAACAATTTAATAATATATGATATTAAATGATATATTATATTAAATGTATTAAATTCAATTAAGTATTATCGTTATAGTAAATTTAGGGCTGTGCAAAGATTAATTCCGATTAATCGCATACAAAATAAAAGTTTGTGTTTACATAATATATGTGTGTGTGCTGTATGATTATTTTGTATATATAAATATGTATATATTTAAGAAAATGTGTTCATATATAAAATAAAAAAATTAAAAATAATAATAAATAAAATATTTATATTTATATATATATATATATTATAGATTACGTATTTGTATATCCACAGTATTTACGTGCAATTCTTAAATATATACATGCATCCATATGTATTTATATATACAAAATAATTATGCACAGCACACACACATGTATTATGTAAACACAAACTTTTATTTTGAATGCGATTAATCCCAATTAATCTTTGCACAGCCCTAATTAAATTACATCCTACACACACACACATTAAACCAATCTAAAACCTTATACCAGTAGTGTTTATGTATATATTTCTAAGATGATAACCAGATGCTGAAGTCATGCGACACCTGTGAAGCAAACTATTATTATAAATGTTTATTGATGTGTGCAGCATTTAAGCACCCAGGATGCCTAGCAATGCCTCAGCCAGGGTTGCCAAGTTCACGGCCTTCCTTTTACACTCATTTTTTTCCCGCGGGTTAAAGGTTTGACATTGTTTAAAACTGTCTTTGAATGAAATGCTTGTTTTGATGTATCGTTGACAAAACTGTGCTAGATGATGAGTTTCATGAGGGAGGGGCCTCTTGAGCTCCTTTACGAATTAACTACTATATAGTGATTTTTAAGTTGAATTGGGCTATTTGGACTATATTTGACAGGCCTTTTATTGGCAACCGCATTGCAACGGTTCATTTTGCACAGGCAAACACAACTCCCATATTTCACAGATCTATTTGACATGCTTACTGTTCTGGGGTCAGGCTTCTTGCTCTTCCTCAAGGTGACATAAGAGGCGATGGTGGAGGATTCAGGCATGGGTGATTTAGTCCTCGGGCTGACCACTCCGACAGGGTAAACGATACCTGACAGAGAGAGAGAGAGATAGAGAGAGAGAGATCAGTGAACAGCAGGGGAGGCGAGGGCTTTATGACTGGTTGTGTTGGTGTGTGTCAGGGCACCTTTGGTGACGCCGGCCGGCTCTTTCTCTGCAGTCTGCTCAGATTTGTCTTCGCCGTTACTCTCGTCGACCTCGGCTACCGTGGTAAGCTCCGGCTCGCTCTTATACAGTCTGTAATCCGGACCCTGGAGAGCAGATTTAACCTGGTTACACATTATTTACAGCACAGACACACACACCATACAAAGGTACAGATTCTGTGAAGGTTTATGCTTGTGGATTACATAATAAAATGGGAATGAGAATAAAAAAATACATTTGAAAGAAACTAAGCCTCACAAAGCACAAACCTATAGACCATTTCACAAGATGTAAACAACACTGGTCCAGAAGCACTTCCTGTTTCAGTTTTTTAACACTTCATAAAAGCTGGGATACAATACAACCAACAGAACATTTAAAACTGAATCAAAAAGTCATCTTTAAGATGTTTTCTTTACATGTGAAATAAAGAAAACAGTTACAAACTGAAACAGGAAGTGTTTCTGGACCAGTGTTGTTTACATCTTGTGAAATGGTCTATGCAAAGGCTATTGGATGTTTAACAGGAAGTGCTCGAGGATGTTGAAGATGGGTACATGCACAAAGTTAAGAGGGTTCAAAAGCAGAAAGCACCTGAAATGAAAACTACTGTAAGATTAAGTGAATATTCAGCCCTATTTCTTCATAACACAGAAAACAATAACACCATACATGCTTCTGGGGGATTTCGAGGGGTTAAATATGTATTTAAGTGCTGATATCTACAGAACAGGTTGCTGATATAAAACAGGTATATTGAATGAGTCAAACAATATTTCTAAAATGATTTAAGTCAAGTCAAACGTATTTGTAGTGCTTTTCATAATATACATTGTTTCAAAGCAACTTCATAGAAAATCATGATGTTATTGTTTATAATATCTTCATGCCTTATAGTAGTTGCATTTAGCTGGACAAAAATAGTTAAATAATGCAACGTACAAGAAATTAAGCTTTTGAGATTTGCTATATTGCCTTACCCTCGTATACTGTATGAATGTGGATATTTAATAATAATACATAAGTCTTATATAGAGCTTTCCAAGGAACTCAAAGACGCTTTACAAATGTATATTTAGGGCTGTCAAACGATTAATCACGATTAATCGCATCCAAAATAAAAGTTTGTGTTTACATAATATATGTGGGCGAACTGTGTATAATTATTTTGTATATATATATATATATATATAAATACAAACACATGCATGTATATTTAAGAAAAAAAAATATTTATATATAAAATATAGATATTTATATTTAATATAAATTATATAAATCTATATACAGTATTTACATGAAAATATTTCTTAAATATATACAAGCATGTGTGTGTGTTTATATATACAAAATAATTATACACAGTGCACCCACATATATTATGTAAACACAAACTTTTATTTTGGATGCGATTAATCGCGATTTTTAATTAATACGATTAATCGTTTGCATATCTAGACGATAATATAGATACATGTTGCAACGAAATAAAAAGATTTGTTATTTAGTATTATTATTTATTTTGAATAACACCGAATAATGTATGGTTGGCGGGTTTAATTTTTTTATGTACTTTTATGTATAAAAATAGGAAAAAAATCAGGCAGAAACGGTTGACCATCCACACAATGGGGAACACTACTTATTAGCTCATGCAAATTAGCATTTGCCTGGCTGATATATTGATCTATAACTAACAAAAACACAATCTAGAACAAATCAAATGATGGGTTTATGGAGCACTGAAATGAAGATGGCTGATGGGATGGGTGGGCGAGGGGTTCACAGCAGGTCTTACGCTGTGGGCACCGTTGCGCTGGGCGTTCTTGCGGTCCTCGGGCCGGTGAGGGGTGGTACGGGGCCGGTCGCCCCCCTCATACGAGTACGGGAGAGGAGGACGCGGAGGCACGGAGTCTGACTCCTACACATCGCACAGAACGGGAGAGTGAAGGACACTGTTGCCAGGTGCAACGGCACAAGAGACTCTCCAGTGAACCCACAACACACACTCGTCCTGAGGATCTGAGACTGCGTTACTGTGATTCAGAGATTCAGAAAATAATCACTTACTTCACTCTTGTGCAGGTTTGACAGCGGGTTCGCTCCAGGAAAACCTACAAATGGAAAAGAAAACGGTTCAACGGTCAAAAACGGTCAAAACGGTTTCTTGTATGATAACTGGTAACTGAAACTATTATTTACATATATATATATATATATATATATATATATATACCCTGAGGATGGTCTTTTGACCCAAAGCTTGGTGATTAAATTTGCAGACAGTTTATTGATTATTTTTTGAGATTTTTAGTCTTGTCTGTCTGGCACCTTGATGATCATGACTGCGGTGTAACTTCTTCATAACTGAAACTATTCAAAATCATTTACGTAAACTGAAATAAACCTGACATCAAATAATAATATATAAATATTGGATGAAAAACACAACATTTTTAGATTTGTAGCCTTGAATTAAAAATGCAGCCTTGGAAAATAAACAAAATAAAACTAAAATGGAAAACAAATTTAAGCTTAATAATAATAATATTTAAAAATAAATAATAAAAAAATAAATAATAGCCATAACTACATTAAAATGAAATGAAAAATGTAAATTTACTACTGAATATACAGTATATATAAATAAAAGCTCATTAAAAAAATATTAATATTATATAATAATATTAATATAACACTGATAACTGTTAAATTTCCAGTTATTATTGTCAATTACTGTAAAAATGGAATAAATTAAATGTGTGTGTGCATGTGAGTGTTTTAGATTTACGGTGTTTGTACTTTTACATTTTTTTTTTATTCAGGAACTCTCTAGTGTGTGTGTGTGTGTGTGTGCGCGTGTGCGCGTGCATGTGTTTGTGTGTGCGCGCATGTGTGTGTGTGTTTTAGATTTACTGAGTTTGTGCTTTTACACTTTGATTATTTTATTCAGGGGCTCCCTAGTGTGTGAGTGTGTGTGTGTGTGTGTGTGTGTGTGTGTGTGTGTTTTAGATTTACACTTTGATTATTTTATTCAGGGGCTCCCTAGTGTGTGAGTGTGTGAGTGTGCGTGTGCATGTGTTTGTTTATGTGTGTGTGTTTTAGATCTACTGAGTTTGTGCTTTTACACTTTTTTAATTTTATTCAGGAACTCCCTAGTGCCTGAGTGTGTGTGTGTGTGTGTGTGTGTGTGTGTGTTTTGCATGCTCTCTCACTGGGTTCTGCGTTTCTCTTGGGTTTGTTCTTGCTCAGAGCCTCCATCACATCCTGAATTCTCCACAACTCCTTCTGGATCTGAACGTGTTTCTGGCTGGGCGGCTCCGTCTGGACACACACAAACTCTTTATGAACACCTCAGCTCAATGCAATGGAATTAACACGGTAAGAGTGAATTCAAGCACACATCATTGTTAGTTAGCAGCATATATCGCGCTAGCATTAGTGACCTGCGGGCTCCCGAGGGCCTCGAGCTGCTCCAGAAGGTTGGTTTTAGCCAGAGTGACGTCTGCCTCCAGTCGATCGTACTCTCTCCAGCTCCGCTCCAGCTCCTGTGAGCAGCACAGCATGATGGGTGAGTGATTGGGAGTGTGTAGCTGTACATCAGTGAGTGTGTGTGACGTACAGAGTTGACTCGTGACAGCTCTCTGCAGGTGCTGAGGAGGCCGCTCTGAAGAACATCTCTCTGCTGGATCACGCTCTGGACCGACGCTGGATTTTCACAGCTCATCTCGATCTCCTGACTGGCTGACAGTAACGCCGTCTCCAGCGTGTGCTGCAACCACACACACACATGCAGGAATGAGACTATTAGAAGACTGCTACTGTATGTGTTGAGAATGGAGAAGTTTATGAGAAGTACCTTTTCTCGGTGAAGTTGCTGGAGTTTTTCTTCTTGAGTTCTCACTACTTTATCCTGCTCACAAAGCCGACTTAACTTTGCCTGAAACCGTAAAGTCAAGGTCAAATCTACAAAAGTGGGTTATTTTTTAGCAAACGCATATTAATATGTTCATGTTATCTCGAATAAATATGAGGTCATAAAAATGCATGTATAATAATTAATTATACAACAAATTAAAAAAAAAAAATGATGCAGATTCAAATAAATATGAGGTCATAAAAATGCATGTATAATAATTATACAACAAATTAAAAAAAAATAAAATGATGCAGATTCAAATAAATATGAGGTCATAAAAATGCATGTATAATAATTATATAACAAATTAAAAAAATAAATAAATAATGCAGATTTAAAATAAATATGAGGTCATAAAAATGCATGTATAATAATTATACAACAAATTAAAAAAAAAATGATGCAGATTCAAATAAATATGAGGTCATAAAAATGCATGTATAATAATAATACAAAAAATTAAAAAAAAATAAAATAATGCAGATTCAAATAAATATGAGGTCATAAAAATGCATGTATAATAATAATACAAAAAATTAAAAAAATTAAATAATGCAGATTCAAATAAATATGAGGTCATAAAAATGCATGTATAATAATAATAATACAAACAATTTAAAAAAAAAAATTAATAATGCAGATTCAAATAAATATGAGGTCATAAAAATGCATGTATAATAATAATAATACAAACAATTTTAAAAAAATTTTTATAATGCAGATTCAAATAAATATGAGGTCATAAAAATGCATGTATAATAATTATATAACAAATTAAAAAAATAATGCAGTCTGAAACGATAAAATAATGCAGATTCAAATAAATGTGAGGTCATAAAAAAGGGAACATATAATAATTTTTTAAAAAATAAATAAAAGAGTCTGTTTAACTTTCTGTTATCATATTGCATACATATGAAACATCAAAACTATTGTTGTTTTTAAAATTATAACACGTTTAAGCACCCTGAAAAGCTTTAATTGACATTGTTTCTTAGTTTGCACACAGACTTCAGTAAAAGCTGTTTTATTCCATATTACGTTTTAATAGGTTTTCTTGTTATTCATGGCTTCAAAAGTTGCTAATATTGCTTTATAGATTGAGATAACTCAATTCACATTTGGTAATTAATACCTTAATTTTTAAGTATCAATCCTAGTCCTTCATAAAGTGTATAAAACACTGTTTTGTGCACTACTTAAATGTGCAATATAAGCACAAAAGTGTATAATAATAGTCAATCATAAAAGCGATCGATACACTTACATCAATGTCCAGCTCCTCCGGTTTGTACAAGTAGGTGTTTTCTCTGTATTCTTCAGGACTCATCTGCTGAAATGAGAGGAACTTACGTTAGATGTTATATGCATTGTATAATATATCCTAGAAAGTGTTATACAGACTGCGTATGAAGCAATGGAGTGAGCCTGTATATACTGTAGCTCTACATGCAACTTACTCCTCAATGTACTGTCAAAATAACATAAATAACTACAGTAAATCCTGTAACAATTGCAGTCAGCACAATATAAACATGTGCAGTCAGTTTCACAACAGGGATCTTTATATACAGTCACACTGTATACAAAAGCACTGGGACTGACAATCATGCAAACTCCATCCGAACAGCAAACGGGCAAGTCTGATGGAAGTTTCTATCGTATACAAAGAGAAGTATGCAATAAATGATTTGCTTCCTCTGCGTTTTTGTCTTTTCCAGTACAAATATCAATCGAGATCGAGATATGTTAACTTGAGAAGCAAAAATCTGCCAATTGGGTCAGAAAAATAAACTCACTTATTGGCAGATACTCACTTGAAGGAGTTGTTCACTTTTTTAAAAAAAAAACCTTTTGCTGATAATTTACTCATCCCCATGTCATCCAAGATGTCCATGTCTTTCTTTCTTCAGTGGAAAAGAAATTAAGGTTTTTGATGAAAACATTGCAGGATTTTTCTCCACATAATGGACTTCAATGGGGACCAAACGGTTCAAGGTCCAAAAGAGAGTTTCATTGCAGCTTCAGAGGGCTTTAAACGACACCAGACGATGAATAAGGGTCTTATCTAGGACCCTTCGAGTCATGAAAGATTTGTTCGTTTTGATGAACGAGTTCGAACAGGAGAGTCACGAACGTGCATCACAGAACAGAGCAAGGCGACCATTTGTGCTTATAAAACTTAAACTTTGTTATTTATTTATTAAATGAGCGATCGTTTCGCTTGATAAGACCCTTATTCATCGTCTGGTGTCGTTTAAAGCCCTTTGAAGCTGCACTGAAACTCTCATTTGGACCTTGAACCGTTTGGTTCCCATTGAAGTCCATTATATGGAGAAAAATGCTGGAATGTTTTCATCAAAAACCTTTATTTCTTTTCCACTGAAGAAAGAAAGACATGGACATCTTGGATGACATGCGGGTGAGTAAATTATCAGCAGAAGTTTTTTTTTAAAAGTGAACTACTCCTTTAATATCTTGTGCTTGCTTCGCAAGGAAACATATCTTGATTTTAAGAATGGTCAAACTGTAAAACGACAAAAATACTGAGTAAGAATTGTTTTATTTCCCACACACTCATTCACACTTGTCTGCAGCCGGATGAGTTTATGCAGATATGAATCATCTCCTCACGGAAATAACGCTGTTTCAACACCATCTGGTGTGTAAGAATCACAAAACTGATAAGAGCGCTCATGTCGTACACGTCCACAACATCTGCTACGGGACACGCAAAGAGTTTGAGCGCCAATTTAAAATAAAACTCGCAAGACATACAACAAGAGGCATGTCCTCTGTTAAATATGAATGGAGTGTGTGCTTCAGAGCGGTTTCAGGAGGTCTGTCAGCGCTCGAGTCAGTGTGACTAATGACAACTAGAAAAAGCTGAGACTAAATCTGAAAGCCCACACACACTCCACTACAGGCCAGCAGAGAGGAACTCCTGACCCCAGATCCCAGAGTCCGACTTTAAAGGATTTCTCAGAGAGGAACCGCTGTCAGAGATTTGAAGAACAAAGAAAAATCTGCACATTAAAGGGATAGTTCACCCAAAAATGAAAATTCTCTAAAATTAAAACATTATTTAATATTGAAATGAGCGATCGTTTCACTGGATAAGACCCTTATTCATCGTCTGGTGTCGTTTAAAGCCGCACTGAAACTCTCATTTGAACCTTGAACCGTTTGGTCCCCATTGAAGTCCATTATATGGAGAAAAATCCTGGAATGTTTTCACCAAAAACCTTAATTTCTTTTCGACTGAAGAAAGAAAGACATGGACATCTTGGATGACATGGGGGTGAGTAAATTATCAGCAAAAGTTTTTTTTTCAAAAGTGAACTACTCCTTTGATATCGAATCTAAACATTACAAATCTAAAGGCATAGGGATATGCTCACAGCCTGATTGGTCGGCTTATTTTGCGATTAAACATACAAACATCCACAAAAATGCTAATTTCTGGGCTAAATGCACTCGTTGTATGTGCGTAGCCTACATATGATGGTATATTATGAAGCTGAACACTCGCGAAGAGCTTATGAAATGTGTAAAGGAGTCAAAACAGTGACAGGAACCCCTCAGTCACACACACAAACGAAGTGGGTGTATACAGTGCGGCTTCAAAGGGCTTTAAACGACACCAGACGATGAATAAGGGTCTTATCTAGGACCCTTCGAGATTTGTTCGTTTTGATGAGCGAGTTCGAACAGGAGTCACGAACGTGCATCACAGAACAGAGCAAGGCGAGCATTTGTGCTTATAAAACGTAAACTTTGTTATATATTTATTAAATGAGCGATCGTTTCGCTTGATAAGACCCTTATTCATCGTCTGGAATCGTTTAAAGCCCTTTGAAGCTGCACTGAAACTCTCATTTGGACCTTGAACCGTTTGGTTCCCATAGAAGTCCATTATATGGAGAAAAATTAATTGCGATTAATCGCATCCAAAATAAAAGTCTGTGTTTACATAATATATTTGTGTGTGCTGTGTATAATTATTTTGTATATATAAATACCTATGCATGCATGTATATATTTAAGAATTATTTGCGCTTAAATTCTGTATATATATATATATAAATACATAATCTAAATTATATAAATATAAATATTTTATATATGAATAACACATTTTCTTAAATATATACATGCATGTGTGTGTGCATTTATATATATAAATAAAATAATTATATACAGCACACACAAATATGTAAACACAGACTTTTATTTTGGATGCGATTAATCGCAATTAATTTTTGCACAGCCCTAATATTTATACTTAAAAAGTTGTCAATTTGGTGGCATATTTGTTGAATATTCCTCCCATTGAGCTACTAAAATCAATATATTACGTAGAAAATATATTTTTATTTATGTATAAAATCTCAGATATTTGATGCTACGACTGAAACTATTAATAAAATAATACGCTTATCCACTCTGTCATAAGGACAACAATATAGTTTTAATAAAACTATTGCAAATTACAGTTCCATAATGATTATTAAAATCGTTTTTGATGAGATTGGCCCTTTAAACCTTGTAAAACCATGTTTGTGTGACATTATCAGCGCAATGCTTTCCCTTTGAAGGTCAAAATGGTACGTGATGCCAAGTATAAACAAAAAAAAAAAGGCTTTGTACCAAGGCTTTGGTCTCCACACATTTGAGATTGAGCGGATACATGTAAGCTGGCGTGATGGATGAAGCCATTGCTAATGAACGTGACATTAGCACGAGCAGCTGGTCAGCTAGCTGTGATTCGTACGAAACGTTCAAGCCATGCCAATACCAGTTTGATTTTCAGCAAGAAAACAACAACAACGACAACAACAACAACAACAACGGAAACCAATGGGATATGCTGGAACGAAACCGACACAGGATGGGGCAGTGAGGGGGTGGAGCTTCGACAAAGAGGCGGGGCCCATGACACGAAAGGGGAGGAGCATAACCATGTGTTCCAAGACCTTACTTGCTGGTACAGTTGCGGCCTTGGCGCCGAGTTCTCAATCATAGTGTGAATCATGAAGATTATTGGCTCATTCTCCTTCATCTAGTACGTGAGGAGGAGGAGGAGTAACAGCTGTTATCAAAGCACTGCAAGACACACACTGTGTGTTTTAACAGCTTCTGACCCTTACAAATATCACAGGTCTGCTTTACTCATGCCTTTTCTTGTTCACTGTTCCAGAATAATGACTTCAGTAATGCAATATAATGTTAAAAGAAGATAAATTGTGTTGTGAAAGAAATACTGGATAATGTTGACCTTTTCAAAAACATCCTCAGCTTAAAACATCAAAATGTCCACCAAGACGTGTTTTATCAGAGATACTGAGTTCCCTGCGAGATAGATAAATATTACTGCAGTTTCATCTATCCACAAGAATAAAAGGATACGTTTTCAGACCTCAACAGTCAGGGGAGTCAGGTAGTTAAATAAAACTACAAGTTTCAGCAACTATACATTTCTCTAAACAAACTTAAACTTTACACAAAGTGAAATCTTGCCTTGGTAAATAAAATCAAATAAAAAGTTGAATTACTAAAACAAACAAATAAAAGCTCATTTCAAAATCTTGCATGGTGTAGTATTTGTATAAAATACCAATTTCTGAAAATACATTATAAAAACAGAAGACTTATTATTCAACTTCGACATAAATAATTCTTTATGGTATGAGTAGTTACTGTAATACCCAAGTCCCAAAACTTGCTTATGCCTGTAAAGAAAAGAATATTAAAAGGGCTTTCAAAAACAGAAAGGTTACTCTATTAGTTATATGAACAATACCATACACACACACACACACACACACACACACACACACACAGTACACTCTTGGAAGAAATGGTTCCATCCCCCGCTTCATATATGGAACTCCAAAATGGTTCTATATAGAACGTTTTTTTTTTGGTAAAAGGTTCTATTGGCCAAGTATGGAACCCCAAGGGTTCTATATAGAACCCAGAGGAACCTTTTTTTTAAAGAGTGTATAGAACCTTTTAGGGGTTCCAAAT
Source organism: Pimephales promelas (assembly GCF_016745375.1). Next base: position 926,909 of record NW_024121910.1, read on the forward strand.
ACATAGCGCTGATAGAACCTTTTAAGGTTCTATATAGAACCTTTTCTTCTAAGAGTGTAGGCTTCTATTGAGAAGGGACAAACTAAACAATACAAATGAACTATGTTCTTTCATTTTAAACTACTATAACAAAGAATGAAATGAATCTGCTATTATTAGGGACACCGTCTGCATTCGGCAAACGCAGAACTGTAGCAGATGCACTGACCCGAGAACAGAGACAACGCTCGGGTTTGATCTGTGCTGTTATAAAAGTACAGTAGGAAAGCCCCTCACCTGGCTGTCCAAGTACATGAGATTCCTCTGTAGGTGATGGGAAAGGATTTCACTCTAGAGACGCCAAGAGAAAGAAGATGAGAAGAGCAGTGAGAAACCAGAAACTTTGGGCTTCAGAGCAGGGGAAGTGCAACAGAGGCGGTGCAAAAGAAATCAGAACTAAAGAAGCCATTCGCTGCTGTCCGAGTCAACAACGGCGAGCTCCGCTTTATCCTGAAGTTCATCATGCACTTCTGCGAGATAAACGAAGCAAGCCGAAGAGCAAATCAGAAATAAGGCTCTTGCATATAAACGGGTCAAACAAACACACAACTTCTGCTGATCATGTTCCTCAAACTGCGTCACATGCATGCAGCAGTCGCACAAAACATGATCGAAACCTGCAGGATTGAAGGGTTAGTGGAAAGGAAAGGACGTTTCTCCACGTAATAACACTTCACATTAAGGTTTCATTTGTTACCTTAGCTAATGCATAAGCTAACATGAACAATATATTTTGTAAAGCATTTATTTCGTTTCCTTTCAGCGAACAGTTCTTGAAAGAACATTTTAATAATTTAAAGAACCTTTTGTGCAATGAAATGTTCAATCGTTTGTCTTCGTGGAAACATCAAAGACTAAATAAATAAATAACCTTTATTTTTTAAAAGTGTAGTTATTGAAAATGTATTAAATTATTATTGATGTTAATTCTTTACCCAACAGCGTTAATTAAAAAGAAAAACAGAATTTTAAAATTAATAAATTTTGCTGTATTAAAGTAGTTCACTTTTAAAAAAATGTTTGCTGATAATTTACTCACCCCCATGTCATCCAAGATGTCCAAATCTTTCTTTCTTCAGTTGAAAAGAAATTAAGGTTTTTGATCTTTTAAGGTTTTTATCTCCATATAATGGACTTCAATGGGGTCCAAACGGTTCAAGGTCCAAATGAGAGTTTCAGTGCAAACTGCAAAGGGCTTTAAACGACACCAGACGATGAATAAGGGTCTTATCAAGCGAAACGATCGCTCATTTAAAAAAAAAAAAAAACTAAGTTTAAGTTTTATAAGCTCAAAAAGATTCGTTCATTTTGATGAACGAGTTCGAACAGGAGAGTCACGAACGTGCATCACAGAACAGAGCAAGGCGAGCATTTGAGCTTATAAAACTTTGTTATGTATTTATTAAACGAGCGATCGTTTCACTATATAAGACCCTTATTCATCATCTGGAATCGTTTAAAGCCCTTTGAACAGTTTGCAGTTTGCACTGAAACTGTCTTTTGGACCTTGAACAGTTTGGACCCCATTGAAGTCCATTATATGGAATGTTTTCATCAAAAACCTCAATTTCTTTTCGACTGAAGAAAGAAAGACATGCACATCTTGGATGACATGAGGGTGAGTAAATTATCAGCAAGTTTTTTTTAAAAGTGAACTAATCCTTTAATATCTAAAACACACAATACGTCAAAAGAAAGAACAGCATCTGCTTTTAAACCAAACGAAACATTTTATTCAAGCTTCATGCTGTCTTTTTTTAATCAACACTTGAATCTGGGAAGGTTAAATTAAAAAAAGAGAAAAATCACGTTTAGGTCGAAGACTACGTCCGGATGAGATTCATAACGATGATCAAAACATCACCACCACCAAAGCTTCACAGTCATTACCTTTTCATTGGTTCGACATGTCATTCAGTATTGTTTGATGATCGCGTTATTTTACATGTGCGTATCACTTGTTATTGGATATGGAGATACTCTTTCTGGAGAAGCGTAATAGCGCCCCCTACTGTGTGTAACACTGAAATCATGGATTCCCACAAAATTGCAATCCCAATGGTAGGGAAAGTGTTAATACATGCAATAGAAGTATTGTTCATTGTCAGCTCATGTTAACTAATGTAGTAAACTAATTTCAACAAATGAAACCTTACTGTAAAGCACTAAATCTTGCATTGAAACTTACAGTGCAGTAGACAACCACCAATCCACAACAGCATGCGGAAGCAATGGGAGAACCACCAGACTAGGGGATGAAAGGGCGAGGTTGTGGGGTTTGCGGGGTGAACTAACAAGCCCTTTACTCTGGGATGCACAGGCTGACCTTTGGGTTGGTGGCATCGAGGTTTATCTGCATTAGCTGAGCGAGCGTGTGCTCACGGAGGCTGTTGAGCTCGGCCTGCTGCCGCCTCAGTTTGATGAGCAGAAGAGTCAGTTCCTCTGGCTGCAGCAGGACAGGACAGCGGTTAGTTTGGGCCGGGGTCAGGGGGTTATGGGGGTTTGGGCCGTGTTGTGATACAGATATGTGTTAAAAGTGTGTAAAACACATGGAGGAGCTCTATTTTGAAAAAAAAAAAACTTTTGCTGATAATTTACTCACCCCCATGTCATCCAACATGTCTTCAGTCGAAAAGAAATTAAGGTTTTTGATGAAAACATTCCAGGATTTTTCTCCATATAATGGACTTCAATGGGGACCAAACGGTTCAAGGTCCAAAAGACACTTTCAGTGCAAACTGCAAACTGTTCAAAGGGCTTTAAACGATTCCAGACGATGAATAAGGGTCTTATCAAGCGAAACGATCGCTCATTTAATAAATATATAACGACGTTTAAGTTTTATAAGCTCAAATGCTCGCCTTGCTCTGTTCTGTGATACGCGTTCGTGACTCTCCTGTTCGAACTCACTCGAACCAATCTTTTTTCGTGTCAATTGGTTGATTCTACGAACGAAATGCACGAATTGACTCGGAAAAATATTTGTTCGTTTTGATGAGCGAGTTCGAACAGGAGAGTCACAAACGCGCATCACAGAACAGAACACACAGAACATTTGAGCTTTTAAAACTTAAACTTTGTTATTTTTAAAAAAAATAAGCAATCGTTTCGCTAGATAAGACCCTTATTCATCGTCTGGTGTCGTTTAAAGCCCTTTGAACTCTCTTTTGGACCTTGATCGTTTGGTTCCCATTGAAGTCCATTATATGGAGAAAATCCTGGAATGTTTTAATCAAAAACCTTAATTTCTTTTCGACTGAAGAAAGAAAGACATGGACATCTTGGATGGCATGGGGATGAGTAAATTATCAGCAAAAGTTTTTTTTTAAAAGTGAACTACTCCTTTAACTGTGCTTTATAAATAAAGTGATTGATTGAGTTCAGGCTTTTTCATTAAAATGCTCGGTCTCCCTGAAATCATATCACAGACAATTTCTGCCTATTGTATTGTGGAGTTGCAATCTTTGATCTAATTCAACAAAAAAACACGTTCTCTAGCTAGAAACTAAGTACAATCTGTTTTTTCCAGCAGGTAAAGCTGGATTAAGTTTGAATTTGTTTTTAAGAAACGCTAATTCGAATTCTTCCAAGCAAATAACCCAGGGATCTGAGTTATCTTATGTTTGACATTTCATCTTGGGTTATAAAAATTCAAATAAAAGAAGTAACATCACAAAAACAAAGATCATAAAAACTTTCTCAGGGAGATGAAGAGGCTTTTACTGAAATCAAAATGTTTAAGGTACCAAATTTAATTTCATGGACTGTAGCTAAACACACTTTTCCAACAGTTACCCAGTGATGATGAGTAAAACACATATGGAGGAGCTCTATTAATATTTCATCAAGTGACCGCAGGCTTTTTCATTAAAAAAATTCTCGCTCTCCCTGAAATCATATCACAGACCATTTCTGCCTATTGTATTGTGTGTTAGTGAAATGAATAAATAAAAAGCATAGGCTTAACAGGTAAAAATCGGCCTAAGGCTGTTAAAACTTGAAACGTCAAGAAGAGAATAATAATTATAGTTTTAAGAAGAGCTTGTGGTATTAACACTACTCACAATAGACACACACACACACACACACGCTCCTCTCTGTGTCAGAGGCATTTAATCCAACCTAAAACATAAATAACCAACTCTTCTGCATTGAAACAACCAAACAACACACACACACACACACTAGTGTATTTGAATATCCGTTAAACTCGACATGAAATGCATTTGCAACCTGTTTTACAACTATAACGAGCAATACCTTCAGGTGAACTCATATTTTGACGATGATAAATCATGCACTGTAAAACCAGGAGCATGTATTAAGAAACTAACTAAATTTTGATCTCATGTTGACTTAAAATAAGCAGCTTCGACCTACGCATGTAAAGCTGCCTGATTTGCAAGCCTCAACAAATCCTCAGTGGCTTCCAACTGAAAAATGCAAAGAGTTTGACAGGAAAGCAAAGTTCTTACACAGAGGAAGAGGTGGGTGGAGGAGAGGGAAAGCGTACCGTTTTGCCTTGCAGAGACTGTGCGGTGATGCTCTGTGCGGGAGGAACGGGCCTGCGCTCGGCAGGGTAGGAATACTGAGAGAGAAAGAGCAAAAGCACAGCAATCATGACAAGCCGTTCTGCTGATGAGAGCATTAAACTTAAAGACTCGGTGAGCGGATAATGACAGTACGATCACTGAAAGACGTGTCTGAGCAAAATTCTTTACAGTCAAACCAAAAATTACTCAGACACTAGATATCATTTTACTAGTGGCTGCAAGACAATATAGTTTATTTATGTAAGTGAGGATAGCAAAATAAAGTAAACTGTGACATATTACTCCGAAAAATTCTTCATACAGTGACTACCAGTAAAATTTGGGAGCAAAAATTATTCCGACACTTTGACCTGACCGTGTTTTTTCATTAATTGCTAATGTGACCTTTTTACACACAGACTGAACAAAATGAAGCATTGCTTAAGCTAAACTGGTATTCTCTAATTGTGTAGTTAAAGGAGTAGTTCACTTTTAAAAAACTTTTGCTGATAATGTACTCACCCCCATGTCATCCAAGATGTCCATGTCTTTCTTTTTTCAGTGGAAAAGAAATTAAGGTTTTTGATGAAAACATTCCAGGATTTTTCTCCATATAATGGACTTCAATGGGAACCAAACGGTTCAAGATCCAAATGAGAGTTTCAGTGCAAACTGTTCAAAGGGCTTTAAACGATTCCAGACGATGAATAAGGGTCTTATGAAGCAAAACGATCGCTCATTTAAGTTTTATAAGCACAAATGCTCGCCTTGCTCTGTTCTGTGATGCACGTTTGTGACTCTCCTGTTCACAAATGAACGAATCTTTTTCCAAGTCATTTGGTTCATTCAACAAACGAAACGAACGAATTGACTCGGAAAAATATTTGTTCATTTTGATGAATGAGTTCGAGTGATCATTTCGCTTGATAAGAATCGTTTAAAGCCCTTTGAACAGTTTGCACTGAAACTGTCATTTGGACCCCATTGAAGTCCATTATATGGAGAAAAATCCTGGAATGTTTTCATCAAAAACCTTAATTTCTTTTCGACTGAAGAAAGAAAGACATGGACATCTTGGATGACATGGGGGTGAGTAAATTATCAGCAAAAGTTTTTTGAAAAGTGAACCACTCCTTTAAATTTAACGGCTGACGGATATTCAACATAATTCATGTGTGAGAGTCTAACAGAAGGACGGACAAAACCAGTCAAATATCTTGTCATATTTTATCGCCATTTTCTAAACTATAACTAAATGCAGGGTTAATACATCACACACAGACTAGACCTCATCTGTGCAAGCGTGAGTTAATGAGTGTTCCCGTACTGTGGGAACCCCATATGACTCTTTACCTTAGAGAGGTGCGGTCGGTGGCGCCGTTCAATGGTCACGTCCCCGCGAAACACCGGCGAGGAAACCTCCGAGCGGGAATCTGGGTTTAGAGGACGATTAGGGGAGAAGGTGTGGTAACCGGCCAGAGATCCGTGGGAAGGGGAGGTGGGGATGGACTCTGTGATCTGGCCCATGGTTTTAGGGCTGGGAAGCGTCCCGTATCCGATCCGGGTGTGAGACTGCCTCTGCTGCCACTCGTAGAGCTGCCACATGGTGTCGTCCCGTATGGAGCGGCGCTTCTCTGCCGTGGTGGGCTGTAACGCCCGGTCGTACATCGACCCTGTGACGCTGCAGATGCTGTCCGGACGGAGCATGTTGCGCGGGAGAGTACGGTAACCCTCGGGATAACGCGGCACGATCTGCGCCCGGTGGCTCGGCATATTCCTTGGCAACGTTTGGTAGGATGTTATGCTGGAAAATAAAGAAAGGGGAGTCACACAAAGGTCAATGATATACGAAACAACAGCACTTCAAGCAATCCAGTGTTTTATAATGCGATCATGCTAATAAGGCCTGGCTTTGACTTTGTGAGGATTTCCTGTTGTGCTGCAGGTGATCCTGTTATGCTTTTGTACACGTTCATCTCTCTTTAGTGTGTCATGAAAAAAGAGAGTTATTCTCTATATCAGTGTCAGTGTTTCTGAACTCAATTGTAGTCTTGAGTTTCTAACGGGAACGAACATGACACAATATTCCTCATTTAAATAATTAATGCGCAGAATAAAGGGGCGGGGCCTGGTTGAGTTAGTTAGTCGTGTGTTAAACTGGTGGTTATGGAAAGGGGCGGGACATTTCCCAAACACACTCGAAGCGCTTGATCAATCACAACGCACTGCTCCAGCCGGCCAATCAGAGCACAGTGTGCTTTTCAGAAGGAGGAGCTTCATAGAGACAGGAGCGTTACTGACAGACTGGGAAGAGAGGAGCCGCAACAATGGAGAATATGAGGAAAATAATCAACATTCAAGCATTAAAACCTATTCTAGCAGGAAACTCATTAATATACAGTATGATAAAAGAGTCGTGCTTATGCTGCGTTCATGTGCTATGGTAATTATGGTAAATACCAAAAGCCGACGTGGAAAATACACATGAACACCCCCTCATGTGGTAATTACCACTGGGCAAGTCGTAAAATATTTTGATGGACGAGTTGCCGAGATGAGATAACCTTTGACCATTTCAAAATGGCGGAGAGCACCGCGAGAGTCGTGAATGGTAAAAATATATACTATTCATGATCTAGAAAATATACAGCATATTATTTACCTTTTGAGTTTTGATAAATCATTTTTTTGCTGGTGCAGATGACTTAAGCAATCTAAAATAGTTTTAGCTAAATAACAGGTCTGGATCTCCATCTTTTTACCACATTACGACAACAGAAGCACTTGAACGCAACACACTGGTAAATCCCAGTTCACAAGTGGAAACTTTCCTATTTTCCATAGCACGTGAACGCAGCATTATACTCGTCACAGTGCTGCTCCCTCCATGAAAGCCTTCACCTTTGACTCCGGCTGATCATTAACGGTCTCTAATTTTCACTTGTCATCTGCCGATCGCTCAGAGATAATTACAGCATACATGCATCATCAACAGGAAACAGATGGGAAGACCGAGAGCCAGTGCAGTTTCTGAAGACTGTGCCGAGGGAGAGTTACGAGCACTACTCTTCCAGGAGATGGGGATTTCGGCTTCGGTTCCCTGGCATTTTTATAGGCACCATTAAAAGGTTTGGCTTGCACACCCTTGTATTGACAGAGTAGAAATCAATAAAGAGCTCAGAGTGCCAAAATTCACAAAACCACTAAAGTCACGTCTCTATTTGCTCTATTCTCCAAACCATGTTGGCTGGATGTAGAAGACCAACTCAATTTTTTTTACCATAGTGAACAATGCTGGCATGCATTAACCATCAAATAGTAAACATACTATTTATATATTAAATACTCATTTTTTGTTTGTCTTTTGATGGAAATATCTTTTACATTTCAGAATTAAACATTTTTGTCAATTTTAAAACAAAATATAATATTTAGAAAAATGGCAAACAAATTTGAAACTAAGAAACAAACTTTTTTTTATAAATATAATATATTTAAAAATATGAATTTATTAACAAACTAAATGCAAGGTTTAAAACTAATATGTTATTTCTTCACTTTTCAAAATATACATTTTAGTAGTAATATTGTGCAGAATTATGTCATTTTCATCAGTGTATATTAATGAAAAACTTAAATCGCCATATTATCTTTGTTTTTGTTGATGAATCCAAAAACTCTGTCAAAATGATTTTATAAATTAATGGTAACACTTTATTTTAGGGTCCAATTCTCACTATTAACTATTGCTTATTAGTATGCATATTGGCTGTTTATTAGTACTTATAAAGCACATAGTAATGCCTTATTCTGCATGATCATATTCTACATCCCTTAAAACTTAACAACTACCTTACTAACAAATAAAAAGCAGAAATTAGGGGTTTATTGAGCAAAAGTAATAGTCTTTTCAAAATTTAGTTAATAGTGAGAATTGGACCCTAATCTAAAGTGTAATCACTGACAATTTATGATTTTTGTCTATGTCAATCAATTGCATCCTGAATCTTGAGTGTTGGTAACATTAAACGAAATAACCTAAAATTCAGTCAATAAATAAATAAATAAACAGACCAATCGCAGCATGAGATCATGCAATCTGCTGAGGGTTTGGAAAGAAAGTTTGCGATTGGACGAGACGTGCATACGCAAAGACCAACTGTCAGAAATAAACAAGCATAGCGATATGTGCACAAGTTGCAAAAATATTAAAGAGAGCAGAGACACGCTTCACCAATGCCTTTTGATAATGAGCATGAATCAGCATCTTAAATAACGCTGTTCTCTCTCCTCGCTCGCCCCGCTGACAGCAACTCTGATCCACTTTGAGACAAATTTTGGTGGTGCTTGAGCACAAAGCTCCATGACTTATTCATCTGAGGAGAGGAGGACGAGACAAGCGAAGCAAACGCAGGGCTGAACGGAGGATGGCACCTGACAGCGGTAACCAGCTTCATCCTCTCGGCTCGGAGGCCGAGGTACAAATATCTGTTCGCTCGTGATAAAGAGCTCATGGAGGAACACTGCCTGCAGACGCTGGAGTGTGTTGTGTCAGGGGACTGAGAGTGGGAGAAGAAACACTGTGTTCTGCTGCATGAATCCAGTGTTTGTCCAGTTTCTGACAGATAGACGGAGGGTATAAAAATACAACTTCATATGCACACAGTATTTTGTAAGTTTGTAAAGTGCACATTATACAGCTAGTAAAGCATGTATTGTGTAACAAACTACACAATGCACACTTTACCAAATCCTCCTTTTACTAAATAAACATTATAAACCACAAAATAGTAAACCCCTTAGCTGTCACCCTCCTTTTTGAGAATGCACTTTTCACACTTAAATGGTTTTAATGCAAGAATGCTTTGGAATATATAGCCAAGTTTGGTCTCGCTGAAGTGAAAACATTTCAAAAAATCAAAGTATGAAAAAGTTATGGAAGTTTGAATTCGCAGTAAATCAAATATACTGTACTATATATTTTTCATTTTATATAAAATATATATTTTACAAAATATTTTTTACTCTAAAATTACTATAAAATCAAAGCCATGAATTTAACCAAGTTATGTTCCAAATTTGAAGTTGATATCACAAAAATTGAATTTGATTTTGTTGAGGCGTAGTACCAAAAATAGCCACCAGGTGCCATTGAATTCCATTGAATTTAGTTGTATACATTCTGCCTTAACCAATTAAAACATTTCTGTCCAAATATAAATTTTGTCACAAAAGAGACTCAGACCTTTCTGACAATATGTGTATTGTCCAACACTATCTCACGACCAATTCGTACGAATTCGACGCATGATTAAAAAGTGGCTAATTCGTACTAATTCGTACGACCTCACTCGTACTAATTCGTACGATTTGTCTAAACCCACGTGATGGTTAGGTTTAGGAGCGGGGTAAGGGGTAGGTCATTCGTACGAATTCATACGAATTGGCCAATTCGTAAAAAATGTACGATTTAGCAAAATCGTATATATTCGTACGAGTGAGGTCGTATGAATTGTTACGAATTAGCCACTTTTTAATCATTCGTCGAATTCGTACGACTTGGTCGTGAGATCGGGTTGGTATTGTCAAGATTAGAAAAGGTTTTGATCATAAATTATGAAATATAATGATGCCCAAAAGGGGAGGAGCCTGATAAAATACCAAATGTTTCTATGGTAACGCAATATTCAATTATAAAACGGTTTTCACAGGATGAATTCTGAGTTTATAAGTTTTCAAATGATACCTAATTTATGATAACTACTAAAATATCTGATAATAAAAAAGGCGATAAAAGAAATAATATTATATTTTCGAGGAAACTATATATATATATATATATATATATATATATATAATTCTAATTTTTAGAGGATAATATTGTACTATATTTTTTATTTTTTATTGAAAAATACTAGATTATATGTTTTATTATGAACTTTTAGCATGATAATGATTAAAAGCGGGTGCATTGACTTTTTGTGACAAAGGTCAGACCTCCTGTTATGATGCAGATTTTCTGAGGTGTGCTCTTGTCATAAATTCATCAATTATTCTTCCTACATAATTTGTAACAAAAAACAGGGGTGGAATATTTATTTAAAAGTCTTAGACCTTTCAAAACAATATATAATTTGTCATAATTAGATTAGGATTTAATAGAAATATAGTGAAGTAAAGTTAGGCATCCCGGTACCGGGACGGTGACAGTTAACGGTTCAATATAAGGGGATCATGACATGGTTTTTTTTTTATTTTATTTGATCATTTTCAACCCAAAAAAAGCCACGGACTGCAGATTTCAATAAAACAAATCAATATTTGACATCGAGAGTCCTCACCTCCGGGTGTCATCGTCCGGGGTCCGAGTGCGGTGTGTGCGGACCCACTGCTCCAGCTGCTGCATCGAGCTGGTCCTGCTCAGAGATCTCTCGGGTTCAGCCGGCTGTGGCGGGACCGGCGTCCTCAGGGGAATCGTGTGGCTCATGTCGCCGGGGCTTCGGTCTCCTCCTCGTTCCCCCGAACCGTTGACCTGGGACGGCATGTACTGTCCGGGTCCGGATCCGGATCCCGCGCTCTGGATCTGCCTGGAGGACGAGACGGCCAGAGCGATGGCCGCCGCTTGAGCCGGCTGGAGTTTGATGCTGTTGATCTTCGTGAGCGGTCGCTCCACAGCGCCCTCTTTCTGGAAGCCGTATTTCTCACCCTCCCGAGGGGGCGGGACGGGTTTCTCCGGGTCTTTATGCTTATCTCCTTCCCTCGGGAGCGTGAGAGAATACCGTCCATCTTTCTGTAGGATCTTCTCGCCGTCTTTAGGTGGCGCGTCCCTCTGAAGCGTGTACTTATCTCCGTCCTTGTGTAGCGTGTACTTCTGCCCGTCCTTCTGGAGTAGGTACTTCTCTCCGTCTTTGTGGACGGCGAATTTGTCGCCGTCTTTCTGGAGGACGCATTTCTCCAACATGTAGCGGTCGCCGTCCTTCTGCAGAGCGAGTCTCTGAGCTTCTTTGTGCAGAGCGTAGTTGTCGGTGTAACGCTCTCCGTCTTTCTGCGCGCTACTCCTGCTCTCTTTGTCTTTTTGGATGCTGGGCTGCTTGTCCGCGGGTTTCTGCTTCTTCTCCTCCTGGCGGTGAGTCTCGCGGTTTCTCTCATTGTTTTGGATCTCGGGTCGGGTCAGGACTCGGTGATTCAGCATGTTGTTCATCTCCTGAGGGCTCCGTGGGTCAACCTTTACCTTCTCAAGCCTGTAGATAAGAGAGAGAGAGAAAGTCATAACATTCATGCTAATTACTTTTCATGTAGTGTGTGATATAGACCCCTTTTGCGCCGACGTCACAGTTATGTCACGGCACTAGCTGGAGGCAAAACAAAGTGAAAACTGGAGGCGGCCAATACAAACCAGAAGAGATTCGGCTACATAATAAGGAGCTTAAATAATTGTTACTATTATTAAATGTCATCTTGTTGTGTTGTTTGGTGCAAGAATTGATGAAAAATGAATAACTTTTATTTCTAGAAAATATTCACATCATTAAAATCGCACTGTAATGTCACTCTTTACATTGTCGTGGTCTCGGCAGAACTGCGGATCGTACACACAAGTCTTGTACAGGACCATATAGGCATCTAAAGATTTATATGCCCTCAGTTTCTATTTACGATCGTTTTCTCGATAAGGTAGGTGTAGAAGTCAGACCACTCAACCGAGGTAATGTACGTTAATCCTGTCAGATCGTCCATGCATTGAGTGAGCGTGTAGGCGGCTACGGGTCGGCCAATCTGGTTCTGTCCGTCAAAAATAACTTTTGGAAATAACAATCGCGGTCCTGGACACTGAGTGACCTTACTCATTGAGATAATATCGGATTTTCTCCAGTCATTGTTAAAAAACAAGCTAACCTTGCTAACTAGCGTTAGTGAAGCGGCCCGAGGGATCTTTCTGCCTCCACCTAAGCTCCGCCCACAAAAAAACGTCACCATGTTTACCAACTGAAAAGGGTCTATAAAATAGCTGTGAATGTAAAAGGTCAAAGTGCTATTGTTATTCTCTCCAAACGAAAGAATGAACTGAAACGAGTCATCAGTAATTCCAGTTTTACTTATTGCCCGAACCTATGTAGTTTTGTTCCCGGAGGCGACCAATCACAACAGACTGGTCCATCTGACCAATCAGAGCAGAGGAAGCTCTCGGAAAGGCGGGGTTTAGAGAGACTGAATCCTTGATCAAACCGTTTCAGACACTGTGAGAGAACAGGTGATTCTCTAATGTATGTTATGATTAAATTAAAGTGTTTTTTGACATTGGATGCATGTAAACCTGTAATAGAAGACTCTAAAACAAAACTAAGATCCTTTAAAATAGCATAATAGGGGCCCTTTAAAAGAAAAAGATGGAAAAAGCAATTAAACTGCTCTAAATGCACAATATATGAGGTCTTTCACTTGACCAAATTTCTTCAAAATAATTTACATACTGTGATTCACAAATTGTTAAACCAATATTTGCCCAAAAAATATGATAATTTATGCTACGGTTGTTGCATAAGAGTGTTTTAAGGGTTACTGATATGATATTGTGGTCTTGTATGGTTTGTAAAGCACACTTCTGGTATCTCTGCCACTTTTATCATCCGCCATGTGAGCAGCTTAAGTCTGAACAATTAGTAAAGTAACAGAATGCCTCTCCGTTCCTTACATTAAGTTTAATACTTAGGGAGCGGTAATCACACATTAAAAGCAACGGTCTGGTGGATCTAACTCTAGTTTCTGTGCCTATCACAAAAATCTCAACTGTAATCTCTACACCAAGAAGCTTTCACAAAGATTACGCCTTAAAACTGTGTAATACAGAGCAATACGCTTGCACTTTTTGACCAAACATGCATTTCCATTAAAAAAAAGCCACTTTATTTCAATGAAAACAGGTCATCACAGCTGTGATCCAATTGCCAAAAATCAATTTTAGTAAAAAGCAAATGTTTAAGTCTGAGAGATTTCTTTGGCATCTGTGATTGTGCTAAAAGCTGCACTGAAACAGTCTCAAAAACATCCACTGCACTTAGAAATCTGTGAAAATCTGTGCTTGTGAGACTCTCTCGGGATACAAGAGGCTCTTGTCTAGAAACTCGACAGCTTTCCTCAAAAAGACACGACAAAAGCGCTGTGATGGAGTGCTAAGAGCAAAGACAGGCAGGTCAACAAAGACAAGTTAACGGTATAAAAAGTTCAAGATAAATAGAGAAAAAATAAGTCTACAAAGCCATGGTGCAATGTTTGAGATTTCAATCAATGTTTCCCATTTATAATGTCTTAAGCCCTCAAACCGTATTCACTTTATAGCCCTTAATCCTGTAATTGTGGACAAATGTGGGCACAGAGGACTCTGGTGTGATCCTAATTTTTATTTATTATAAATGTTATATCACTGTCTTCGATAAAGTTTTGTCTATCCATTTATGGTGTGTTATTTTTATTTTGGGGGTATTTTTGAATTTATTTACTTCAAAAAGTACCATATTTTCTATGTAAATTATGCTTATTTTTACGTTTTGTTTTTTTAACTACATTAAAATATCATTCCAATAAGTTCTTAGAGCTAAAACCTAAAGATGAAGTGACTTTGCCGTCACGTGGTGTCTTATATTGGCTTATTTTAGAATGCTCTAAATTAGTTTTTCCCATTCATTTCTACGGATGCCCATTTTTGACCCAAATACAAGGTTAAGGAGTTTTTTTTTTACCCACTTAACATTGTAGAATTGAGTCAAAAAAACATTGTGTGTTCAGGAGGCAAACTTAGGAAAATTAGCCAAGTCTTGTACCGCTCAGATCAAGGGAAGTATTTTTTAAAAATAAATCAAAACTATTTTGCCCACATTTGTCCAGAATACGGTCATTTCGTAAAGATTGTACTTAAAAATGCTGACTTTCTGACATACAAAATGTTCAGAATCAAACTCATTTAAGTGTTCTCTCAATAAACCTGATGATAAGTAACATTTTGACATTATTACTGATCATAAAGAAGATTTTATGATTATTTTGAAATTATTTACTACATTGCTTTATTATTATTCATATTCAAATTTATTGTTGTTTTATACTTATTCTTAGACTGGAAAAACAAACAAACAAATATCTGCAGATGTCAATGAAGTGGCACATCATGTGTTCTTCTTACCTTCTGATTGGCTCAGTGTGGACCATCGCCGCGTCCGTCATAACCTTCATCCAGGACTCCATATCTTTGGCTGTGTCGGTGCTGAAATAGTATGTGCGCATGTTTGGATGTGTCGCCTAGTTGTGAGAAACCAACAGAGCAACCTGGGGAAAATAAGAGCAATGAATATCAATAAACAACTGCCTTGCGTCCTAGATGATGTCAGTGGCTCAAAATGCAAAAATGCTGGAGCAGTGTTTCTGAAGCGAGCAGATCTGCGTCAGGAGGGTTTGAGTTGACAGACCCCCATCGTTCAGTCTCTCAGGAGTGTGTCTGACAGCTTTTGTCTGGATACTCCAACCCGTCTTTCACAACAGTTTATAGAAGCTTCAACGAATGAAGCGGGATAGTTAACAAGAACTAGTGAGCCCCTAGTGAGATCCCTCAATCTACATAAGCAGCTTCCTCCACAAATTACATTTCAATTAGATGCACTCTTAAAAATAAAGACTATTTATTGGCATCATTGGCACCAAATAGTGGGAAAAAAACATCAAAATGAGGAAGAAGGAAATTTGTCCATCTGTATATAAATTCTGGTCAAGTGTCCAAGTTTGGTTAAAGACGAATAGAATAGAACTTACCATAACACCACAAACTATTGTACTTGGTCATTTTACAGGTAGTTTTCTTTTGTTAAATACCATTTTATTAATAGGGAAAATTTTTATTTTTAAAACAAAAACATCATCAAGTGTTTAGATCACTTTAAGAATGTTATAAGGTCTCATCTTCGTTTAGAAAAGATAATAGCAGAAAGTAAAAATAGATTGGATGACTATAATAAAAAATGGAATAATATTCTATGTGTATTATAATTATATCTTTTTCATATCATATTTATTCTACTGTCGTAATATATTTTGTAAAGTGTCTATCTTTTCTCATGTATGTTCTGGGGTATGAATGTATAAGCTGAAGATTTTGGTCTGTAAATTGTATTTCTTATTACATAAAGATGAAAAAAAGAACATCAAAATGAACGAATCTTTTTCAGAGTCATTTGGTTCATTCAACGAACAAATTGACTTGGAAAAAGATTTGTTCATTTTGATGAACGAGTTCGAAACGTGCATCACAGAAGCATTTGTGCTTTGTTATTTATTTTTTAAATGAGCGATCGTTTCGCTTGATAAGACCCTTATTCATCGTCTGGAATCGTTTAAAGCCCTTTGAACAGTTTGCAGTTTGCACTGAAACTCTCTTTTTGACCTTGAGCCTCTGGACAAAAAAATGTTTACGTCATCGGAGGATTTTTTCCAGACAAAAAAATACATAAATCTCTCGTCTCGGGGGGATATGAGCACTGTAATTTGAAAACACTACAGGTTTCCTACTAATGCAAAGCTTAATGCTAAATCCTGAAGTGTCCCTTTAAGGACTAGATCATTTAGGAATTCCTGATTAATATGGTGAGGTGTGTTTATGTGGCATTGTGTGGACAATAATTCAATACTCACCGTATTAGCAAAGCTCCATCCGGTAAACATGTCTACGCTCGAGTTCATGAAGCCTCACAGAGAACAAGCCGCACCATTGTGAGAGAGAGAATGAGATCAAGAAAAAGAAAAATATCGTTTCATCACCTGCCCATCACATTAACATATAAAATATGGCCATGTTGGAAGGAGTCTGACCTTGAAGGCGTATTTCCTGCTTATGTGGTCGTCCACGGACAGCATGGAAATGTGGAAGCTGGGCAGGAGGATACTTCCCAAGATGCCTTCTTCTTTCTCATCTGAAGACACAAAGAGAGAGACGTCGTGAACATTAGCATATATTAGACGTCAGCCAGAGAGCTTGCCATGACGGAGTGCTTATTTCGGCGGGGGTGTTGGTAAACAGACAGTCTAGCGGGGCTGATGGGAAAACTGCAGCGCTGTGTGCATTCGAGCATGTCAATGAGGTTGTGACTGTTCTCGACTGTGAACTCTATCGTTTTGATTGCAGACTGCAACGAATCTGTCAAGAGTTGAGTCAATTCAGAGTGACAGCTGTGTTAACAGTTACTGTTATCGTAATAATGCAGAAAACAGCACGTTCCCATCACTTTTCACGGCCATTATGCCCTTTATTATTTCCAACAATCACATAAAACTTGCAAAACTCGTCATTTTATCATCTGTAAGGTGATACAGCAGGCATTAAAGGAGTAGATCACTTAAAAAAAAAAAAACTTTTGCTGATAATTTACTCACCCTCATGTCATCCAAGATATCCATGTCTTTTTTTCCTCAGTTGAAAAGAAATTAAGGTTTTTGATGAAAACATTCCAGGATTTTTCTCCATATAATGGACTTCAATGGGGTCCAAAGGGTTCAAGGTCCAAAAGAGTGTTTCAGTTCAAACTGCAAACTGTTCAAAGGGCTTTAAACGATTCCAGATGATGAATAAGGGCCTTATCAAGCGAAACGATCACTCATTTAATAAATAAATAACAAAGTTTAAGTTTTATAAGCACAAATGCTCCTTGCTCTGTTCTGTGACGCACGTTCGTGACTCTCCTGTTCGAACTCGTTTATCAAAATGAACAAATCTTTTTCAGAGTCATTTGGTTCATTCAACGAACGAAACGAGCGCACTGAAACTGTCTTTTGAACCGTTTGGACCCCATTGAAGTCCATTATATGGAGAAAATCCTGGAATATTTTCATCAAAAAACTTAATTTCTTTTCGACTGAAGAAAGAAAGACATGGACATCTTGGATGACATGGGGATGAGTAAATTATCAGCAAAAGTTTTTCGAAAAGTGAACTACTCCTTTTAGTCGAATAAATTTCAGATCAACTGCAATTGTTAATGATATTGCCGTTATACAACAGTTCAATAAACTAGAAGTTAATATTGAGGAACTTACAAACCAACTAATGAAAATACTCCCAAAGTCAAAAGAAATCTACCATAGCACATCTCCATGAAGTGTGAATCAGTGAGTTTGAATGAATCACTTGTGTCGTTCCTGAATGAATCGAATCGGTTGATTGACTCTAAAATTCAGTTTGTTTCCAAATGAAGGAATCGATTGAGTAAATGAATAACTCACTCAAATATATACTATCAACTGTTGCATAATTAATGTTAGGCAGATGTTTGGATCCCTATCCCGAAATATGGGCAATATAATGATTGCTATCGTCTTTTAAAAAAGTTACATGGAGCAAGTTTTTGCATCCATAAGTGTGTTCTGGAAACATCCCACACGCTGTGAGCGTCTCAGATCCGCGAGGCGGTGTTCAGAGCTCCTGTGTGTTGTTGCCCGTGGCTGACAGCAGCGAGACGAACAAACAAACACAAACCAACACAGAGAGAGTTTCAATTCTCTTGTCAAGATCAGACTCAGCGTGGAAGCTTCAGGGAAACCACATACTGATACAAAAAATAAATAAATAAATAAAAAAATCAAAGCTGGATATTAGAACTACACGGCTCTAACAATTCTTCTCATAATCACATAATTCATAGATTTTATCCCAGAAATTGATCCGCAGTCATTAGGATTAGAGTTGTAAAGAACAATTATGGGATAGTTCACCCAAAAAAGAAAGCTCTAACATTATTTTACTCACCGTCAAGTCTATACATGCATGAAGTTCTTTCTTCTGTTGAACATAAATGCAGATATTATTTTTTGAAAGAAGTCTCTTTTGTTTACCAAGGCTGCATTTATTTGCAAAAAGAGAAAATAAAAGTACACACAAATCTGTAGAGACTCCAAGTGTGATTAGGTATCACATGCCTTACATAATATGGGAGTTTTACCATGGCGACATACCAAAACCAGTGAACTAGTGCAGTACCAGCTAGTACAGACAGGAGGCGCCAGTGATCCCGCCCTCCTCGGTGGTCAGGGCATTCAGTGCTTCACCAATGAACAACATTTAATCTGAGCCGCCGAAAGACGGATGATATGAACAGAGCAGTCTGAGCACGTCTGCGGCGTCGTTCGGAAACTCCTCTGTCTTCGGTCAGCCAATAAACAGATTCAACCCTCATGGTCCCGGCCATGAAAGAGCGATCTGATTGCACTGCTGGACTGGTTAATTGCACAATTTATGGAGATCTAGGAGCATGTCCTCAGGAGACTTCAGCAGACTTGAGACACATTTGGACTGTTTTGCCTCCCTTCCTTTCTCACTGAATATGAGTGTTTATTAAATACCCGACTATAAACCCTAGAACTGAATTATTAGTGAATCGAAATCATCACATGGAATCAGAATCATTAAATTGCAAATCATTTCCTTAAAGTTCTGGGGTATCACTTTACTTGAAGGGGTGTGCGTAAGACTGACACGACACCTTCATAATCATGACATGACACATGTATATATGAAGTAGCGCTTATGCATGTTTGTGACAACTGAATTGTCATTCGCTCAGTTATGGCATTTTTAATGCAAATATGACATTGTTTGAGATGTCTTTGACATAAACCAATACATCATAACCTGTTATTATGACAACTTGACATTACTAAGAAAACACAACCTGTCATAAACATGACAATAATCAAACTTAAAGGGTTAGTTCACCCAAAAATGAAAATTAAGTCATTAATTACTCACCCCCATGCTGTACCAACCCCGTAAGACCTTCGTTCGTCTTCGGAACACAAATGAAGATATTTTTGATTAAATTTGAGAGCTGTATAACTACCACATTGGCTCCTAAAGGACTGCCTCTTGACGGCCCAGAAAGTCAATGAAGAAAATGTTTAAATATTCCAAGTGACTACCGTGGCTCAACTATAAGTTTATCAAGCGACGCGAATACTTTTTGTGCGAAAAAACTAACAAAAAAACGACTTTATTCGACTATTCCTTTTCTTCCTTGTTGGCCTGAAACGAGATCTCAAGAGATTTCCACGACGCATGCGCGAGAATTGCGATCTCCTTACACTACTTCAGTTCAGCTCTCGCGCATGCGTCGTGGAAATCTCTTGAAATCTCGTTTCTGGCCATCAAGGAAGAAAAGGAATAGTCGAATAAAGTCGTTATTGTTGTTTGTTTTTTCGCACAAAAAGTATTCTCGTCGCTTGATAAACTTATAGTTGAGCCGCTGTAGTCACATGGAATATTTAAACATTTTCTTCATTGACTTTTTGGGCCGTCAAGAGGCAGTCCCTTAGGAGCCAATGTGGTAGTTATACAGCTCTCAGATTCAATCAAAAATATCTTCATTTGTGTTCCGAAGACGAACGAAGGTCTTACGGGGTTGGTACAGCATGGGGGTGAGTAATTAATGACTTAATTTTCATTTTTGGGTGAACTAACCCTTTAAGAAAGCACCTAACTTTATGGGTTAACATTACATTAAACTGTCTTGTGGTTGGCTTTGACATTGGCTGTCATGAGGCTTTATAACTAATTAATCCTATCGCACAAACAATGCAAATGAAGACGTTTGACTCACCTCTGTAGTAGAAGAGGCACATGTCACACAGCACGAACCATCTCTTCTTCCACATCTTCATCCCGGTACTGTCCTGCAAAAGTCCAGAAGCAGAACAACCACTGTCAATCAAACCAGCCAACCAATCACAGTGCAGCATGGAGAGCCCCGCCCATTCCAATGCCTGCTTATTTTCCTGAGACGGCACCAAATATCTCAGCTTCGGTCTCATTTTGTTGAGTTAAATTGCTGCGGTTCTCCAGAGCACAAACTCATCTCTTTTGTAAGGCGACTCATTTTATTTGCGGCATGAATCATATCCCTCCCTCGTGTTTTACTGTTTGTTGTGTTAATGTTTGCGCCATGTAAGCATGTAAATTTTAATTTCGACAACAAAGCCTGACGGTTTTGCTTGTGCTGCGGGAGCGGCTTTGATGGAGGATGTTTGGGGAAGGGGAGAGACCACCTCTGGAGCCGTGTTTTTCGTGGAAACGCACTGCTTTCAAAGGAACGCTGGTGCAGCGATCACACACACAAAGACAACACGAAGTTACTGATGCGGCCGTGGCGCTTTGTGTGTTTATTTCACTCTGCCTTTTATGTGAAGCGCTTCTGAAAAATATGATGCAAAAGCACAAATGTGCCTCGGGAGTCGTGCATGAACTGCATTAAAACACAAGCTCTGATTGAACCTTATGATGGATGAGCTTTTAAGTGCAGTCAAATCTCAGAAAACATGACCATCAGCAACAAAATAACTTAAAAAGTAAGTAAAGTAAAAAAAGTTAAACTGATAACATTTACCTCGGTTTGCACTTGGCAAGTTTTTGTACATGTACTCTGGAAGTACATTAGTGTAACATGGGAATAGATATCATTACCATAATGCAAAACAACACTATTCTTATTCTTACCGTATATATAATTACGTTTAATAAATTATATTTATGACTGATACTGTTTTTTTTTATTCAGATTATGTCTGAATATGCTTAAATGCCATGCAAATAATGTTATAATGCAAAAAAAAAATATTTCTATAATGCTGTATATTTTTTATAGAGTCCCATAAAATGCATATCATTACCGTAATGCAAAACTGATATTATAAATTACAATAAAATGGGATAATTGATACTTCAGTTTTTTTAGGGCTGTGCAAAGATTAATTGCGATTAATCGCATCCAAAATTTAAGTTTGTGTTTACATAATAAATGTGCGTGTGCTGTGTATAATTATTTTGTATATATAAATACATTTGCATGCAATACTGTATATATATATATATATATATATAATTACGTTTAATAAATTATATTTATGACTGATACTGTTTTTTTCATTCAGATTATGTCTGAATATGCTTAAATGTCATGCAAATAATGTTATAATGCAAAAAAAAAATATTTCTATAATGCTGTATATTTTTTATAGAGTCCCATAAAATGCATATCATTACCGTAATGCAAAACTGATAAATTAAAATAAAATGGGAAAATTGATACTTTAGTTTTTAATATATATATATTCTTTAATATATACATGCATTTGTGTGTATTTATATATATATATATATATATATATATATATATACAAAATAATTATACACAGCACACACGCATATATTACGTAAACACAAACTTTTATTTTGGATGCGATTAATCGCAATTAATCTTTGCACAGCCCTAGTTTTTTGTAATGAGACTGAATGTGAGTAAATGTTATGCAAAAACTGTAAAAAACTGTCATTTTTTTCCAGTAGATTCTCCCATGCTGGAGTCACACACCTGTTTGTAAAGCCAGCCGTTTTTCACCACCGGAGCATTGGGGTTCCTCCTGATAGAGTTGGACCTCTTCCCAAAGTTGTGGACTTTCTTTGAGGACCTGGACGGCTGCAAAAAAAAGATTATTCTGAGAAATGACACTTCCGAGGACTCGAGCTTGCCTGTATACATTATTCAGTGATCAGTTGTAAATAATTACAACTGACTAGTAAAGTCGTTTAGTGGAGCTGAGAAAACGAGCGCAAGGCATGCATTATGAATAGACGGCACTTACGAACCCTTGGTTAAAAAGCGTCTTAACAGAAGCCAAAACACATGGGCAAATATAACAATCTGTGAGTTTATCTGTCATACATCTCGCTCTGATGAGACACAATGAGTCACCAGCAAGTCGCTTCGACTTCGATTGTTCATGTCAAGTCAAGACAAATATATTTATATAGCGCTTTTCACAATACAGATTGTATCAAAGCTGCTTCACAGTATCAATTAAGACAACTTAACAGTGTTTGTTTATTCATAAAAAAGACAATCAAGTTTGGTAGAGCTGATCAATGGTATGATGGGTCATTTAATTTGAATATCCTCATAATGATAATAAATCATTAAAATGAATAAATATAAAGTCACAAACACTACCATAATCAAACCTTGTAAATGTGTGCATATTTATTCATTTATTTGAGAAATAATCCAAGCCACATGCATTCATGAATTTTTGATCTTGTTTGGGTGTTTTTATGCTATAAGGAGTTACGGGATGTTGTAAGTTGTCTGAATGACTAGTTGAGAAGTATTTTGAAAGACTTGAATCATGAGGTTTAGGAACTTCTCAAAGGCAGAGTTTCCATCCATATATTTGTATGCATTAAAAATGCAGGATGGAAAAACAAGATTGTACTTGTGAAATATCAGCAATGCTCGCTTGAGATGGATGCCCATCCTTACTGCATTTTTATTATACTCTATATCAACTCAAGCAAAGACAATGAAGCAAATGTCCAGTAATGAAGACACTAATTGGTCAAGATGCTATTGAACTAGGCCCAGGTGTCAGTGAGTTAGTGTGTGTGGCTCACTCTGGTTGTGGGACTGCTGGGGTGTGTGGCGTAGTCTGAGCCGCCCGTGTAGTTGGACGCTTCGCTCATGGTGCTGGTTGGACGTTCTTTCTTCTCGGCCTCTGGTGCTTTGGTCGCTGGTCTGGAAGAGAAGAAAAGAGGAGGAACGTCAAAAATTCATCTTCTTTGCACGATATATATTTTATCAATTGCATGCTGTCTATTACCACAGACAATCATTTATTCAAATGCTTTTGCAGCAGAGTAACTCACATGAGAAATGCAATATCAACTCAATAGAAAATACTGTGGAATAAATCCCACCTTCTGGACAAAAAGAGCTATTCGCCAACTGATAAAGTCATTGCGTGATTTACTCATAACATCACAAGAAGAATGGCATCTACACTAATTTTAGTGTCTTTGATTACCCGAAGGTTTCCCCGCAGCCCGTACTAGACAGATAAAGTGTTGTGAAAGTAGAAGACACAGTAGTTTGTTTAGGCATGTTTTGTTGGATCTTTTCGAGTCAACTCGTTCATTTCGCTCGTTGAATGAACCAAATGTCACGAAAAAAAGATTTGTTCATTTTGATGAACGAGATCGAACAGGAGAGTCACGAACGTGCGTCACAGAACAGAGCAAGTTGACCATTTGAGCTTATAAAACGTAAACTTTTTTATTTATTTTTTAAATGAGCGATCGTTTGGCTTGATAAGACCCTTAATCATCGTCTGGTGTCGTTTAAAGCCCTTTAAAGCTGCACTGAAACTGTCTTTTGGACCTTGAACTGTTTGGACCCCATTGAAGTCCATTATATGGAGAAAATCCTGGAATGTTTTCATCAAAAACCTTCATTTCTTCACAACTGAAGAAAGAAAGACGTGGACATCTTGGATGACATGGGGGTGAGTAAATTATCAGCAAAAGTTTTTTTTTTTAAAGTGAACTACTCCTTTAAAGGAGCAATGTGTGACTTTTAGCGACATCTAGTGGTTCGGTTGCGAGTTTGCACCAGGTTTGCACTAAGGGCTCAGCCCACTGCTCACCCCTCCCTTTCGAAGAAGCTACGGTTGCTAAAACGGGACAAACATCTCGTCGGCTGAGACAGCAGAGAATAGCCAGAGTAAGCCAAGAGTGTGTAACATTGTCACTGTTTCTGTACCACAGTCCATTATAAACCACATCATGAATACTGTTTACAAAGCCATAGTCAGGTGAGGATCAAGGGTTTTAATATATAATTTAATATAATAATAATAATCAGCTGATTGTCTCACAAACGTAACCAGCAGCACATTTCTCCACACATACTGTAGCAAACCCATAATACAGCGAGGGAGCAGCTATATATTTTTTCTAACAGGGTAGTAATAGTTTAGCTGGCTAATATGAGCTGTTACTGTGGCTGAGCTGGGACGCGTCTGCATGAGTCCAAAGGTCGGAAGTGCGCGCGCTGTTACAATCATGTCATCTCCGCATCCCATAGATACTATTTACTACACACAATAGGCTTTTTTCTCTGATTTTGAAAACTCTTCGTGATCGACTTTAGTGATCTAAAAGTCTCTATCGACGGGTTAGTGATTCCTGTAACGTACTGTTTTACGGTCAATGACATGAATACTAATCATCAGCTGTCTCACGAACGTAACAGCACATCTATCCCCAACATAACAAACCCATAACACAGCGAGGGAGAACTAAGTTACATGAAACAATCCCAACTACATATTTTACACCACTCACAAGGGAAAAGTCACTACTCACGGAGTGTAAGGCTAGCTTCCAGCTTTCCGCTACTTCTCTTTCAAGGTAGTGATGAAACGCGTTCTGTAGCGCTGTTTGTTCGCGTTCGGCTACGGTAGGAATATGACGTCACAACATGGCGACCTTCATAGAAGGGGATTCCCTCGGTTATGGAGCTATTAATGTCTCATTCTAAGGTAATAAAAACATTACGGCTAATTAAGTAAGTTCTTTATACACCACTGAAAACATAGTTATGGATGTCATATTGCATTTCTGTTAATAGATACTCAACTTTGTTACACATTGCACCTTTAATGCATATGACATTTCCAAATGCCTCTATTGTTTCATTAGACCCATATCACTGCAGATACATTTACCCACTAAGGAAGATTGTTAGGGATGCACCGATATGAAAATTTTGGCCGATACCGATAACCGATAATTCTTTATATTTGAAAGCCGATAACCGATATATCGGCCGATAAACTTAAATCCAAATGAGATCCTGATTACAAATACAAAAGTTTCACAATTAATTCCATGTCCCAAGCACACAATTATAATGATGTTCTCATTATAGTGTTGTATAGCCGATATGACAGATTTGCACTTCACATGTTGTACCGAACCGTATTTTCATTTTTTTAAGAGATTTCAATCATATTTCAAGAAATCCAAAAACATAAACAGCGCTCAACAAGTGTCTCAGCTGAAGGGAATAATACATTATTTATCGGCTTTAATATATCGGCCACATTTTCTTACCAGGCCGATAACGATAACATTACAAATTAACATTTATCGGCTGATACCGATATGCTGGCCGATATATCGTGCATCCCTAGTTTGTGGTAATCGACAGGTTTAAAATAAGCAGAAAAACTGTGTGAATGCGGAGCGATTGCTGTGCAGATGAGTGAGGAAACTTCTTTGGAGTTTGGGCTGTAAACTGCTGTTTTATTAAGAATGAGAAAGGGAAAAAATCGAGGAGACCGGCCCCATGCATCAAACTCACTCCACGTCTCCGCTGATCTACTCCCACACAATTGACATCCTTAAATGCCCTGCCAGCTCCGGGTCTGACACACCGCATCCACAGTTTATGACCTAGTCAAGCTGAAGGGCAAAAGCAAACCGAAGGCCGGAAAAATCAAGGTTTAAAACCCAACGTCACGCCAAGACAGACCACAGCCTTATTTAAGCAAAGTGAAGAAAAAACACAATCAATACGGGCATGAAACCCTGAAATCCCACGACACATGGATGCTGAATCGGAGAGGCATTGTCCCGTAGGGTTGGCCTATATTCTGACGCTACGGTAGAGCGGCGACGTCTTGGGATAGCGCTGCTATCTTGAGCAAGGGAGAGGAGAGAACACCAGGGTAAAAAATAAAGCTGTCTAGCTTCTGGGTCACCGCGCAAAAAAGAAAACACTTTCTTTTCACGAAACGGCTGAATATTAGCACCGTTTACACGGATAAATCGAGTCTCCCACATGACAAACTGCGTCAGGAGGTTAAATATTGTTATGCTTTTATTATAACTGCATGTTTATGCATCCTGCTAAACATCTTAGACAGAAAAAATAAAGGTTTGGGACAAATTGAGGGCGAGCAAATGGATTATTTGTTCATCTTTTGCTTTAGAAACAAGCATCTGATTTTGTGTTGGAAACGAACACAAAGAGACACATTGTGAGATGCAGTCATGCACACACCAGCACCATACAAACACACAGTACACTGCTATCCTGGGTCACACAGACCCGAGTACGACCTTCCAGGACGCTGATCTCAAATTAAATTGAGCGTTCAACACGGCTATTAGCGTTCATTAATTAATCTCTTCTGAAATAATGAGCTTTAGCGTGCGCTCAGTGGCCATCACTCGCTTGATGTCTGAGTGGCAGCGAGTGTGAAATTAGCCCGATGTCACCCGGCTAAACCTCGCTGAGTCCGGAGATAATTGACGGAGGAGTTGAGATGGGCACCGGCACCGACTGGAGGTCATCAGCTAAAATGCGCGAGTCGGGTTAGCCTTTAAAACCCCGCATTTCTCTCATGCTTTCCCAATGCACAACCACCATACAATGAAAACAATCCATCCTAATCCTCAAAAAGTCTAAACACTCAAAAATCTGAGCACTGTGATGTCATAATCCTCATGGCTCCACCCACGACCACTGACGGACAGTCCCGTATTAGCATATTTCTGCCCTGAGCCATTCGAGTTGCTCATTACCATTTAAAGAGACATGCACCGGAACGGGTCGCTGTGAACACAGCCGTTTATGAGGAGGTAAATTGGGTGTTGTTTTACACAACCACTGAGGAATTTTAACCAAAGTATGTTATAAACTTTACATGAAGACCCTAAAGAATCATACCAACTTGTGGAAAATGGGCATCCGATGACCCCTTTCAGAAAATATCACAAAACTGTTGGATTGTTGGATTCATTCCCAATGTTAGACCTGAAAAATCTAGCTTTTTTATCAAGAAATTATGCTAATATATATATATATATATATGAAGAGTTCAGATGCAAAAGCCTCTAAGTGCCATTTGAAATTTTCTTCTAGAATGATCATTTTTATCAAGCTTGTATTCAAGTTCAGTAATTTCACTTAAATGACAATTAATAGGTAATCTTTATTGCAATTTAAGTGAAATTACTGAACTTAAATATACAAGCTTGATAAAAATGATCATTTTAGAAGAAAATTTCAAATGGTACTTAGAGGCTTTTGCATCTGAACTCTTCATATATATATATATATATATATATATTTGGGCGAGACATGATTTTATCTATTCGGAAATTGATTGGAAACAGAAGTTTAGATGAAAAACAATGTCTATATATGGTCAATCAAGGGGATTGGTTGAAAATGAGAGGGATTTGTGATGTTTGTTTCAGAGGAGGAACAAAGTAATATATTTTATTATTACGAAGACAAACATTTTTCTTCATAATAATGTGAATAATTTCAAATAAGACCAGGAGCATCTGATAATAATAGAAAATAAGCCATTTCGATTTCATGACTTCAATTACCTTATCTCTAAATACTATATTAAGATATTATATATCAATACTATTAATCAATAATAGAAACTATATTACTATATATACAGTATAGCAATCGTAATATATTGATACTATCATTGATAGGTTTAAAAAATGTTTTAATTTAATTTAAATGTCGTTTTAATTTGAGTTAAAGTTCCATTTTGTTGTGCATAATGCGTTTTTATTATGAATAATATAATACACACTTTTTTTGCACAATTTCAGGGGGATATTTGTATTTCATTACACGTTTAATATTCGTTAAGTCTTCATTAATAACATCATATAATAACCTGCCCTGAAGGCCTCAATTGCTGACCTACTTTGCATCCCTAAAAAAACAAACAGGTAAAGATGCATTCTGGGGATTTTTAGGCATCTTGGCTCTGGAAATCAATGTCAGAAGGAAGAAAGCGGGCCTCTAGGACACATTCAGCTAAATTTTCCCCATCTTGGTTGCTGTCAGGACAACATTATCTCACTGACCCAGTTAAGTGCTTGACATTTAGAGCTATTTCCGATGGTGTGTTTTGTTCTGACAAAACTTAATGATAAACTGTCAAAGTCGTGTCTCTTACTGACAAAAACTGGCATCGTTCTCAATCTAACGGGAGGCCACCGGGGGCGCGTGTACGCCGAGCCCCGTGACGGCGTGTGTTAAGCTGTGACTCGTGACGAATGAGTGTTTCATCTCCGTCCAGCGCTTGACGGGACTGTTTACTCCGTCTCGTCGAGATGCGTGGGATTACCGGACCCCTGCCGAAGCGGCGGAGGACAACATAATTCATTTCTGACTGAGAGCGACCGCCCGCTCCCCACAAGGAGATGTTTCATGTTTCATACGCAACAGGGTAAGACAAATCGGACGGCACACATAAATCTTGCATATCTCCACATTAGCGATGCATAGCAGGATATCAGACAATTCAGTTCAAATACTTGCCTTGGGTTAGTGTTTGAGCAGAATTAATGAGACAGAATGGCAAAACAACCAGAGATGAATGTGGAGCTCAAAGAAGCGGGTGAGGATTAGGAGAACGGATGACACAAAGGGATCCCTGCAAAGCATTACCTGTTTAAAACAGGGTGGACAAGTTTCCCACAATTCAGGCTAGAAAACAGAAAAAAAAGGAAAGAAGATGAACTGAAAGCATAATCATTTTGAGTTTGAAACAACTCAGAAGCTAAATAAAGTTCACCAGGAACTCATTGAATGGAAAATCCAGTTAAAACCAGATTCGGATGACGGACTGGTTTTGCTGTAGGTGGTCGTTAAGCTGGTAAAACAGATGATCACCTTCAGCTGATATGACTTGGATTTTCCTAATAAAAGGAGAAATCATATAAATAGGAAGGAGTGAAGGTTGTGGAATAAATTATAATGGAGCAGAAACGCTAGCCTCAAGATACCGGACTCTCCCTAATGACACTAATTATGTCCTGTTTAATTACACGGACACTGACGTATAGCTTTGGCACTGAAGTTTCCTCCTAAAACCCACGTCACGTGACGGGCCAGACTCGTCTCAGCTGGACTTCTGGCTGTTCACAAGTTGCTGACGGCGTCTCGATCTGTCAGACATCAACCTTCAGATAAACTAGCCGTGTAAAACTGCAGGAGAACACGCTAATGCATGCAGCATCGTTTCTAATACTGACTTACTCTCAAAAATACAACAATGCATTATAAAAATGCTAAATAATTATTATTTATTTTTTTTTTTAAATAAAACAGTATATTAAAAAGTAAATCATTTCATTTCAAAATGTATTGCGTGAAAGTGATTTATTTATTTATTTTTTATTTTATTTACAATGACGTTTTTATTGCGTGTTATTTCCAACCAACGTGTAATAATTGTTTGACTCATGCAAAAAGTGTTTATATTATTCAATACTTTGTTTATTTCAGAAAAAAAGTCATTTTATACAAATAGTGTGTCAAAATCACATAATGCTATTAAACATACTACATAATTTGACATGTCATGGATCTTTTTATTTTTAGTTTTTTAAGAAAACGAACGACAATATGCATCCTGTGATAAACACTGGTGGACTAATATTAAATATTCAAAAAAGTATTTTGTAATAAAGTACTGATCAAACAATTTTGATTAAAAATCATTGTACCAAATAAATCTTAAAATCTATCATTTATATTTTATAATTTGGGCATTTTAGGGAAAAAAATATATATATATATATATATATACTGTATATATATGACAAAGTAGGCATAAATGTAGTTGAAGAAACACAGATATGACTCCATGGTTAATTGTTTCAGTAATGGAGGGCGTCTGAAGCTTTAGTCAGGGAGTGCTATTATGGCACACACCAGCCTCATATATCAACGGAGCGGCACAAAAATGAGGAAATATGAGGAGGGTGAAGAAATGACTGCGAATTAATGAGATTCCAGCGTGATGATGAGAAACGAGGACACTTCAGGCCGAACGCCGCAGTCGTATAGTCGCGTGTAGTAGAAGTGACCGCGTCTTGTTCGCGTACCGAGGGTTGTGTGACCAACTGACCAACAGAAGGTGAAACAGATCATGGCTGTGTGTGATTCTGGTTTAGGGCGAGAGGAAACCAGCAGAATAGAGTCGTGGGCTTCCATAACCCTGTTATCATCAAGGCAAAATTTATATTCAATTCAATATCCATCTTTATTTAATTGCCATTATTGTCCATAAAGACTAAAATGAGAGTTTTGGATGGATGGATGGATGGATGGATGCATAGATAGATTAGATATAGATATAGATATAGATATAGATAGATAGATAGATAGATAGATAGATAGATAGATAGATAGATAGATAGATAGATAGATAGATAGATAGATAGATAGATAGATAGATAGATAGATAGATAGATAGATAGATTGAATTGAAACGCTCATTAGCATACCTAAAACAACTGATTTTTTACACTTTTCTGATTTTTATTGCAAAAACGCCAACAATTTTCTCTCAAAATCTTGTTGCAAGCAACAAACCAATCAACAAAACCACACATCTTGATCTCTACGATATTTTGCAGTAACCGCAAAGCAAGAGCAAGGTCTCGGAGTGAAGACTTGAGTGAACATCCGCTCTGAGATTTCACAAACGCACCTTAAAGTGCGACTTTATCGCGTTGTCGAAAACCGCTCTGGGTGTAAATCTCATTAGCATGGACTAAAAAAGCAAGATGGAGGTGATAATTGAAACAGGTAGAAAACGGATCCTGCAATCAGCAGCGAAGCAAAAGCAGGCACTACTTCTCTCATTAGTTTGCAGTGCTATGTTCACTCTACTCTGAAAAACACTAAAAACAGGACCGATACTGCTTACTAAAGGATTAATTCACACCAAAATGAAAGTGCTATCATCATTTACTCAACCATCATGCTGTTTCAAACCTGTATGATGTTCTTTCCACCATAGAAAACAGAAGATGTTTAGCGTTCATGCTTCTCCTTCAAACACTTAAAATTCGTAACACTTTACAATAAGGTTTTGATGTATTGACTAACATGAATTACATTGAGAAAAACATTTGTTACAGTATTTATTCATCTTTCTTAATGTTATTTAATGAAAAATACACTCGTTCATTGTTTGTTCACAGTGCATTAGCTAATGTTAATAAATTCAATTTTTGATGTTAATAATGCATTAGTAAATAACATCAAGAAAGATGAATAAATGCTGTAGAAGTATTGTTCATTTTTAGTTCATGCTTACTATAGTAGTTAACTAATTATTGTAAAGTGTTACCCTGAAAATAAATGGATAAAACACAATAAAAGTAGAGTGCATGACTTTTTAGGACCATTTACATAGTTTTTTTATTACTATTATTATGATATTCATTGTAATGTTATTTATTTTATTTTGAAATATTTTTTATTATTTTATAATTATTTTATTTAATTAAAAAATTAAATTTTATTTTTAAAATTTAAAATTTAATTTAATTTTATTAAGCATTTATTTTATTTTGAACTTGTATTTGTATTAGTTTCTTCAATATTAATTTTATTGTTTAATTTAATTATATCAATATTAATTAACATTACATACTTCATTTTTAAATATGAATGTAGTCTTCAATATTTTATTTAGCTTTAACTTATTATGCAGATTTTCACTTGTTCTTTTTTTACATTTATTTTTCATCTAATAATGAATGCATTTAATTTGTCAAAAAATGTCAGCATTATTTCAATTGACAAAAATCATTTTTAATAGTTTTAGATGAAGTTTTAGTACACCGCCGCCTGTAATACAGTGCATACGGACTACTTTCATTGTGCTTTTGTCATTTCTTCTAATCTTTTGAGGTTGTGGATGTCTGTTGTGCGAAAAAGGAGCAGAAACACCTGCTTTTGTGTCCACAGACCAAAGAAAGTCAAACAAGTGTGAAACAACACGAGAGTGAACATTGTGCCGCACGTCTTAATCAGATTTGCATCACAAACGCTTCTTTCCACGGCAGATTCAGTCTCTGCCATCATCTCTTCAGAGCGAGAGGATTTGAAGTTTATCGACGGCAGCGTTTAGTTGGTATCTGCGAATGGAGATTAAACTCGTCGTCTGTGGCGTATGCTGGATAAACGGCGGCGGAGGGAAGTTGTTGACTTTGCTAGAGGACGCAGGAGAGAGAAGGAAAGAGAAAGAGAGCAAGATAAAGACTAGAGATGTGTTTGACAGCGCTAAGGCTCTCGGCTCGTTCGGCTGAACACAATTATCAGGAGAGCAGCTCGCGTTGGACAGGAGAGGTGAGCTGTGAAGAAGAAGAGGAGGAGGAGGAAGAGAGCAACACTCCCACTGCATTTCCCTCAGACTAAAGCCATGACTTCACTACCTGTCGTCTCCTAAACAACATCATTTTCTCAGCTCTTCATTAATTGCTGGCCTGTTAATTGGTAGTGGCTTTGTGTGAAAATGTGTGGGTGTGTTGATTATTTAGTGGCTCGTTCTTTTAAACCACACACAAAAAGTAACACTGATATCCATTAGCAGACGACCTGAGAAAAGCAATGCTTTTGGGTGAATCTCAAAAAAAAAAAAAAACGTAAAGGTTTTACCACAAATACTTTTGCACACACACACAATTTATTCTGGGCATATCTGTATGTGATTCAATCAACATGTACGCATCAGCAGACTAATGGAATATACATTGGTTAGAAATAAAACACACTTGGTTCGAAACAAAAACTCTCCTGTTCGAACTCGTTCATCAAAATGAACGAATCTTTTTTCGAGTCAGTTCGTTCTTTGAATGATGCAAATGAGTACAAAAAAGATTTGTTTATTTTGATGAACAGGAGAGTCACGAACGTGGATCACAGAATAGAGCAAGGCGAGCATTTGAGCTTATAAAACTTAAACTGTTATTTATTTATTAAATGAGCGATCGTTTCGCTAGATAAAACCCTTATTCATCGTCTGGAATCGTTTAAAGCCCTTTGAAGCTGCACTGAAACTCTCATTTGGACCTTGAACCGTTTGGTTCCCATTGAAGTCCATTATATGGAGAAAAATCCTGGAATGTCTTCATCAAAAACCTTAATTTATTTTCGACTGAAGAAAGAAAGACGTGGACATCTTGGATGACATGGGGGTGAGTAAATTATCAGCAAAAGTTTTTTTAAAAGTGAACTACTCCTCATCCAGCGAGCTGAACTCTGACGTCATTCGAACCCGGGTGCTAGTGTGAAAGCGCCCTTAAAAAATCCAATTAACCAACATTCAACTAAATGAACGTCCTTCTCCTCTGTGATATAACAGTAGGGGAGTACATTATCCAACATGATGAATGTGATTGTTGTGTGAACTGCAGACAAAGCGCTCTGTTTCTGACTCAATGCTGCAGGAAACTGTGAAGAGCCAGTGGAGGGAGAGAAAGAAGTGACTCACTGTTCGTTGACGACAAAGATGCAGTTGTCTTGCGAGGGAACGCCTGTGACGGGATGCTTGCAGGTCACCTTTCGCTCATTGTGACTGTAGGAGAGAAAAGAAACAGAAATTGTGGGAATTAGAGACATGTAAGACTGATGTTCACACTTTCACACTCGATAAGGAGCCGTTGATAAGTGAAAGTATTGATCTACCAATGTGATTTACATGCTGGCCTGCTGGATAAGATTACCGTCTGAAATTGCTATCAGGGCGGAGAAAATTATGGTATGGTATGGTATGAAAACTGTATTTTTCAATCAGCTTATCTGTATTTATTTATTTTGCAAAGCAACTGGTCGACACATGGAGATTGTTTAAGCAAAGTCAAAATGTATCTTAAAACTGAGGTGTCATGAGAAAATATTGGCTACTACTAGTATTTTTGATTCACACACTTAAGTTTAAAACATGTTTTAAGTTTTAAAACAAGATACAAATATGTAATTAATTAATTAAAAAATAAATAAAATACAAACAAAAGTGGGATAAATGTGTATTATCCTGTGATTTAAAAAAAACAAAATAAAACTAAAATGATATACACGGATATGTAATACATTTGGAAATCAAGTATTTATCGTTAAAAAAATTATTAATACCGTGATATCCAATTTGTCATACTGCCCATCAACAGTAACTATTTACAATATGTAAAAAAATAAAATTATTTAAATAAAATATAAATGATATGATATATATATATATATATATATATATATATATATATATATAGTATAATATGATATTTATATTGTGATCAAAAACAGGAATAAAATATTATAAAAAAATAAATGTGATGCATGATTCGTACAGTAATTAAAAGAAAAATTATAAATATAAATTTTTAAAATATATATTTTATGAAATCTATACATATATATATATATATATATATATATACAGTATATTTATATATATATATATATATATTCTCACAGTATATACAGTATATATAATGTATTATATATATATATATATATATATATATATGAATTGCTGTTGTTTTGCTCAGTTGCAAGTCACTTTGAATACAAGCATCCGCTAAATGAATACATGTAAATAGTTATCATTATAACTATAAACTATAACCCAACTAGATTGAGTAAAATGGTCCACCAGGATAAGCGTCAGCTCCTCCAGCTGATCGTCCACCTCAACCATCTTTGACCAGTAAGAACCCATGTAAAACCAGTCTACCTTTAGAGCTCTTCGTCAAATATGATGTAACCCAGATGAAAACTCACCAGAAGTTCTACCCAAAAATCTCCTCAGCAACATCCTCCTGCATAAACACACACACACACACTCAGAAATCTACACACCTTGAGCGAGGGGTGGTGCAGAATTTCAACATGTCTCTGTCTCCCCTCTCTCTCTCTCTATACTCCTGCTGTTTACCAGCAACCCAAGCATGTAGTCAGTCACCGCTGCTGCTTTCCTCAGTCACACGCCCCGATCACAAGAGCATGAGACACACACCGCCCCGTCTCTCTTCTCCACCCTCTTCCTCTCTGCCATGAGGCGCCGACGTCTCAATAAATACAATTACCAGCGCAGTCACACGCAGACAGAGGAGGCCGTTCACACAAGAGAAAGGCCGTTTAGCAGTGACAAACACACACAACGGGCTCTTCTCTCACATGGAGAAGTCACATGTGGACAGACTGAGGCATGCTGGTAATAACAAATCAAGGTTGAGGAGAACTTCACAAAACATTCACACAGAAGTTCACAAAACACTGCATAAAGCATTTCCAAACAAATTTAGCATAACGGATAAGTGCAAAACCCAAGTAGTCGGACATGAGACGGGATTTTCTAACGAAACAACACGAGTTTGGAGCCATTTCGCCATCCAGGAGCTATGAAGCCGCCTCTCAGCACTAAATTTAGTTATTTTTTACTGCTTATTGCGCTTATAAAGTGCCAAATACACAAAAAAATTATGTCAAAATGCTCGGCATTGTGAGTATCCATGCAAACACACGCAGTTATGTTTAAGAAAACTTGTGTAACTGTATAATGGATCTGTGCGTCATGTCTTAAAGTGACAGTAGCTTAATATACCGACTGCCAAATTAAGAGATAATATATAAAAAAATATTAATATGGGAGTTTTCCCCCACGTGGGCAATGAAAATGCTTGTAATTTTGGAAAACCACTAGACACAGTGGTTGGTGAGCATAAAAAGCTAATGTCAAGCCCTTTTATTATAAATATATGAAGAGTTCAGATTCAAAAGCCTCTAAATGCCATTTGAAATTTTCTTCTTTAATGATGATTTTTATCAAACTTGTATATTTAAGTTCAAGTTTGATAAAAATCATCATTAAAGAAGAAAATTTCAAATGGCATTTAGAGGCTTTTGCATCTGAACTCTTCATATATACATATAATATAATATTTTATTGTATTGTTTTAAATTGTAAAGCCTATTTTTTCATTAAAATATGTATACATCATGGTGATATTTGTTACACTGCCTTCATGCTAATGAAAA
The DNA here is from genome assembly GCF_016745375.1 of Pimephales promelas. The sequence continues at coordinate 963,216 of NW_024121910.1, forward strand.
TTTAAATTAAAAAAATAATATGTACATTAAATTTTAGTAGTATACATCTTTTTTGCATTACGGTAATGACAATTTTGGACGAAAATCTGCTTAAAATCATTTCTCAATGCAGAAATATATATAATCAAAAATAATCATGGTTGATGCCCACACATGCCCACTGAGCAATTGGATGCATGATGGATTGAAAAGCGGTTGTTAAAGTGATTATCATCTTTCCAGAGTGAGTGTTGCCTTGGCAACAATAAATGAACCAGTACACAGCACAGAACAGTCCCGAACGGATTCAGCAACCAAAGTTTGAAGTCGATTGAGTCAATCATTTCGCTCTCAGTGGGTTTCAATTGAATAGATTTCGAGATAACAAGCGTAAAACGACACAGAAGACCTAAGGATCTAGTCCAAGGTGAACGAGGGACAATCAATATGTTACTGTTACTTAGACTTTAGGACAAACGCAAGAGTTAAAAGCTTTAAAAAGGCGATTAGATTAAGATGATAATCATAATCCTGCTTCCGATCGGCTACTGGTAAAGGAAACAGCCCTAGTTAACACTCCTCACTGTATCAGGAGAGTACATGTGACACGACACCATACATTATGTCACGTTCAGGCCGCCGCGGGGACGTCTTCATGCATACATGCATGGCCGACAGCAGACAAAAATAGCTTGGCGTTCTTCAGAGACTCTCTCTCCGCCACTCAGAGGTGCGTTTGGGCGAGGAAGTCACACTTCACTTGGTTCTGTCACATGTGCAGATCAACCAGGGCTGGTCTACTCCTCTGCGAGGCCTAAAGGGACAGCAGGTGTGCTGGAGAACACACACACACACACACGTCCAGCTGTGGACGAGGTGTTCGTCCGCCTCTCCGATCTCTGCAAGAACGACATGAACGAGAGAGACGACTATGGATGATTGAGGAGCTGTCAAGAAAACACACATCTTCGTGAATATCCACAACGCTACGGCACTCTGAACAGCTTTTTTAAGGTGTGTTAAACACAGATTGATGACACATAATCTATATGGGTTTATAAACTAAAAGTATATAAAGCTGCCATTTCAGTCAAAGTAATGGAGACAAGTAAAGACATGGTAAAAACACAAGGTATACAGTGTATATATATATATATTATATATATATATTAGAGCCAGATCGATATATCGGCAGACCGATATTATCGGCCGATATTAGGCATTTTCCAAACTATCGGTATCGGCACTTATAATGGCCGATAAATGAATATTTCAAAAATAAAATAAAAATGGACGAACCATGTCATGAGTGTTGGAGTTGTATAGTTTGTCCACCAGAGGGCACTCTACACCGTTCCTGTTGGCAACACTCGTTGAGTTGGTCATTGCTTGAATAACAACTAAAAGATCATCCCCATCAGTTCTCTTAACTCAAATAAGCATGACAACATTTGTGACTATCATGTCCAGTTTAAAAAAAAAAATAAATAAATTATCGGCCGATATATCGGAATATCGGATTTTAAAACCCCAAAATATTTGTATCGTATCGGCTTTCAAAATCCTTTATCGGTCGGGCTCTAATATATATATATATATATATATATATATATATATATGCAAAAAAGAAAATTTCGCATTGTAATTTTGTTCCCCACTGAACAACTCTGTACACTTTTCGTATTCCTGGGTCAGTTTTTGACCCCATGGAAAGTGAGCTTTACAGTACAGCCACAGTTTACTTCACAAAAAGGTGTAACAATTTATTTATATAAAGAAAATGTGTATTTTGATAGTCTTAAGTTGTTTTTTTGTTGTTGTTTTTTTTGTCATACTAAAAACTACGGATTATTTTACAAATTTGATGTACCATCTTTGATGCGATAGGACGGTTAATGCACTAAAACATTTTAAAACTAACTGCAAAAAATGAGTAGAGACATTTTAAGCCTATGATTACTTTCACTTGTAATGTGACATTATTGCTCATTAAAGTTAAGACCAGTTTCGCAACTATAGACAAAATTAATCAAAAGCTATTCGCATTTAGCATTACCACAAGGTGGCGCTGACTCGAAACTGGGCACGGTGCCGATGACGCTTACAAAGTATCATAACATATGTCAATGTGTTCGTAAACTATAGCATTTTGTAAAAAAAAAAATTAAAACGGTGGTCAATATGGGAAAATTAGGTGTAGTTTAATTTTTAATTTTTGGACATACCGTTCAAAAATAGCTATGTCCACTAGGTGGCACTGTGCCAAAACTGTGCAGGTATGCCAAGGCCATGGATGTCATAACAGAGTTTGGTGTGGAGATATAGCCTCAGGTCCATTTCGCTTTGAACAGCATGGACACAAATGAAGTGAAACTAGCCTTGTTCTTCAAAGAGATGAGCACTTAATTTGATTAATGGGGTAAAACTAGTAATATTAGTAATGGAGAACATACAGCGAATGATAGCTCATTTTCTGCTGGGTCATTGTGAAAGCCCGCGGCGCCACAAGGGAAATTGCTGAAAATCACAAGTGCCTGTTTGGGCTTTCACAGAGATACGCTCATGGGATCATTCGACAAACATGGAGCTCATGAATGAGAAGTGCAGAAAACAACACACCGCATTGAAGACGCATCGAGACTGTGGAAATGATAGGACATGTTCACTTAAATCCCTGTTGCACTTACTGCAGATTTGATAGCAATCAGTGATGTCAAGGGAAACTCAGTAATGATTATTTTATTGGAATAAAATCAACACGCATTTTCCACTGTTCCTTTAGTCTGACGGCAAACAAGCACATTACAAATCACGCTAATTGGTTGTAAACACAATTTGTCAAAGCTCAAGCCACAGGCTAAGAGAGAAAGAGCAAACCGAGAGAGCGATTATGACAGGGAAGTGATAATGCTTTGGGTAATGGGAGTCAATATAAAGTGGGCAAAAAGATAAACATGTTTTCTGTATACACACAAGCAGCTTTTAAGATGATACTGTACATCAGTGACGTAAAATAAGGGATGCGGATGCGTCTAAACTAACAAAATGTACATAATACACTACGACCAACCATAACCATATCACACATTACACTGAAATATTGCAATGAACATGGCAACTACAATTGTTTTTACTCATCATTTGCCAACAGTCAGGAGATTTGTATTAAAAAAAATGAATTTGAAAAATGTATAATAGCCACATTTAACCCAATAAAGCCGCAAATTTCGAAGTGCCCTACACATGATTACAAGCATTTAAGGTTAAGAAAACAAATGATATAGGCATGTTTTATATTATTAGTAATAGACTATTTCCAGATTAATATTTGCATGACCTGACGGATAATCAAGTTTATCCATTTATCAAAAATCATTTTCAAATGTGAGCATCAAATATGATCATAAGGCTTTTGAGGAAGGATCTCTCAATCGCATGTTTTAAAAGTACATAAGCAATTAAATATCATTTTACTAGAAGATATTATTGGGTAATGGTGGATATTTATATGCATTTTATGCTATTATAAAGATCTCAATGATTTACATAAGCAGATCGTAGTTTTTGGCCATATAAATAACAGCATCTGGGCATATTAATAAAATAAATATTTGATTATATTTTATTTTATTATAAATATTTTATGCATGTATATTTAAGAAAAAATATTATTTATATATAAAATATTTATATTTATATATAATATAAATTATATATACATTTATATACAGTATATACATTAAAATATTTCTTAAATATATACAAGCATGTGTGTGTATTCATATATACATATATATATATATATATATATATATATATATATATATATGAAATAATTATACACAGTGCACCCACATAAATTATTTAAACATAAACTTTTATTTTGGATGCGATTAATCGTGATTAATCGCGATTAATCGTTTGACAGCCCTAATACAGAATAAAATATGAGCTCAATTTTCTCACTATATACTATATGAGCAATAAAAGCCTGATGTATCAAGACATTTAGGTGCATAAACTAAAAAATATATATATTTTACAGACTTATTGCATGTCATACTTATACCAGAGTATAACGAATACTGTGAACACGTCATACAGCATACTAAAACAACATGCATTATCTCAATTAGCAAGTAAAATGACATGAGAGAGTGTCCCTCCAGCCATCAGGATCATTAAATGTCTCAAAACACTGAATAATTGACGTGACCCATCTGCTAAATTTAGTTTCACATTCTCTGAAAGGTTGTTCCGGAAATAAACAATGTTTTCAATGTGTAATGTTCCTCTGGGCATTCAGAAGCTCAGGGAGAAAATGGACAATGAAGCATTTGCTCCCGGTGGAGCGTCTGCCATTCACACACACGACCTTTCTGAAAGGTCAGCATGCCCTCGCGCCCTCCCGTTACCCTCGCTGCTCTCACACCAGTCAGCACACGGATTTCTACAAGAGCCTTTCCTTGACGTGCACACACGCTGAGGACTGATGATTTTGGTGTGAGTGTGTGGCATGACGGACCATCATCTATGCTGTGGTGATTTTCCAAGTGCTGATTATATGAATGCCAAAACTAAGCTAGTAACTCCATAATTTGCTTAGCAGACAACCTATACAACAATATACCCACAAATATTCCCACATTGCATTATTATACATTATAACCAACGTATATACGTATTGTTGCATTTTTGTATTGTGTTATATTGCGGCACGATATATTGTTACACCCCTATCATGAAGACAAACGTTATTTGTATTTGAAATACCATGCAATATTTTTAACAATAAGATAGGGAACACATTTTGACATTTACAAGACAGCACATGTCTAAAAATCATGCATCTCCCTAGTTCTCAACCACTATTTAGAAGATAAACCACATTTATATGAGTATATGAATAAAAATGAGCCGCTTCTGCCAGTCTTAAAGCTAATGATGCATTTTAGTTCAGATGAATCATCTCTGAATGAATGAATCTCATCCGGATCTGAAAGCCCAACTCATAATTAGTAAATGACTCAATGAAAAGAGTGATGTATGCCACACGTATCAGGCTGTGCTCGTTCATTGTAAAGCGCTCATAATGCCGCACTGTTTGGAGGAGATACTGTATTAGCGACCCGCCGCAAATGTCAAACCGTTGATAAAATCTTAATTTAAAAGTCTCTGAAGAACAACCAGTGGAGAATAAACGTTCATGGCATTCACATCAGAAACATCACACGCTCGGGTGCAGTTTAAGAAAAAATGTCTAAAAAGCGGCAAATCCTGGACAGGCTTATCTTATTAAGAAAAAGGGCCAATATAAGCCGCCCATGTAGAATCTACTGAAGCCGTTTCAACTGTGCAAATGGAAAGAAAAGAGCAAATCCTCTCATTTGTTACTTAATCAGGGAGTAATTCCTTTCGAGAAGTTTGATTACAGAATAAGTGATTGTATATTTCATAAGCCAAGGACAATCTGGGTGTATACGGAGGTCATCATAGCACAGTTTGGTTGTGGCAAAAGAGCAATTGGCACTTATTAAGGCACGTACCATGCAATTACTCAGGTGTAAATGGTGCAAATGAAAGCAGAGGATCTCAGAGGTCCAGTGTGCAGTTCATAAGACCCTTATACATCGCCTGAAGCCCTTTGAACAGTTTGTAGTTTGCACTGAAACTGTCTTTTGGACCTTGAACCGTTTGGTTCCCATTGAAGTCCATTATATGGAGAAAATCCTGGAATGTTTTCATCAAAAACCTTAATTTCTTTTCAACTGAAGAAAGAAAGACATGGACATCTTGGATGACATGGGGGTGAGTAAATTATCAGCAAAAGTCTTTTTAAAAGTGAACAACTCCTTTAAATGAAGATGTGTTTGGATAACTGTACTAGCCAGCATCTCAAATGTTGGTTTGGTCACATTATAAAATGCCTGAACCAAAGTCTGTCATCAAAATGGTTGGGTATAATCACCTCAAAGAAGTGTCTCTCATGATTGCGTTCACAGACACCAACGCAAGATAACGTGAGCCTTTATTTCTTTTCATCTAGACGCTCTCAAGTCACTTGTTAGGAAAAAAGAGCCACAAGTGACCAATTTGTTCTCTTGAACACATGGGAAGGAAACCACGTGCAAATGTTTCATGCGATAATCCAACTTTGGATGGAAAAATAGCAAGTGCAACACTTTTAACTTACCCAGCGGTACTCTCAATGCACTTGTGTTACGGAGTTTCATAAAGCCTCTTTTGTCATTGGTATAACTCAATCAAGTCACCTTGGCTTATATAGTGCTTTATAAAATAGAGATTTCTTTAAGCAGCTTTACAGGGATAAACAGAAAAAAATGATTCAATGATGCAAACAGAGTTCAAATCTGATGTTAAACGGCTCTAAACAGAAAAAAAGAGCCATTGTTCAGCGGACGGCAGTTCAGTGTTGATTCAGTTTCATTCAATAACCGTGGAAAACAGTCACGTCTTCATCAGTCTTCCAGCTCTAACAGTCAAATCAATGATATCGCATAATGTTAAGCGTCCCAAATAAAATCCAAACTCAATCGGTGACAGAAATGGAGGGGTTAAAGCGTCCTCTGGCCAAGCGAACCAACAAGGTGTGGTTATGATTCCAGACGGCATCACAAGTCATATTATAAATTGATATTATTCAGAAAAGATCTGTAAAGTCAAGTCACTTTTTTTAAATAGCGCTTTACACAATATAAATTCAGAGCAGCTTTACAGTGATCAACAGGAGAATAATGATGCAAACTGAGTTCAACTCTGCTGTTGAGCAGATCCATTGTTCAGTAGGACTGAAACGATTAGTCGACATTGTCGATGACAACGTAAGATTCATATTTTACCATTTTTGTGTCCTGAAGTAAATGTCCCTTTTTCTGTTTCAGGTCTAAGAATAGCAGACAATGCTTAAAGAGCATTTGTGTGTGATTTAAGTTGGACCGAAATCTGAAAACTTAAAGAGAATGACTCAAAGTTGATTAAAACAACCATTTCAAAAACCGAACTGATTTTCTTTTTTTATATTATAGTAAGAATATGTATAACTCAATGTTTTAACTAATTGAAAAATCTGAATAATCGTTCCAAACTTACTGATTAGTCGGCGAAATAATCGACGATTAGTCGATTAATCGCTCGAATAATCGATAGATTAATCGATTATCAAAATAAGTCACTTCAGTGTTGACTGGTATCATTGGTGTCATTTTTAGTGTTATATCATTAAACATTAGTTTCAAAATAATGCCTGAAGTGAAGAACGTACGTCTATAATCTGCTGAAAAAATCTATTGTAAAGCAGCTCAAGTTTGCTGAGGTTTTATTAGCAACACATTTTAAATATTGCATAATGGTGTATAACATGCAAAAAAAACTAAAACACAATTATACTCGTTTTTGTGCTCACTAAGACTGCAAACTACAGTAATATTGTGAAATATGATTAAAACATTATGTGCAACAGAGTTATTTTAAAAACAATTATATGATGTATCGCATGTAATCTTGGTGCAATACGATGTGATTCATCATGTGTTGATTGCACCTGCTCCTGCAATCACCAGCACATTACATCATTAGGACCGTTAGAAAACAGCTTGATGGAGCCGTCAAGTAGTTCCTCTCCTTCGAGCGCAAATTCACAGACCCGCATGCATTGGTGTTGCTAATAGTAACCGCTGCAGATGGCTGTTGTGCCAGCTGTATTCGCACTCTTTTGCCCTAAAAAGCGTGGCAGGAGGAAGTTCGGGAAAAGCAAAACAAGAGGCTCATTTGGAGGCAGATGGGCTGAGAGTGCGGCTCCCGTCGAGATGCTCCAGAAAGCATCGTAATGGAGACAAAACACACAAACTCGAGCGCTGGTTCGGATCAGATAAAGCCACATCGCCCTTAGAAAACGCGTCCAACGGTTCGTTTATTCCAGCACACAAACGCTGATTAGAGACGCACAATCTGGACACCTGATGAGGGCGATTCCCTTCCCGCTCTGTGATTGGACGACGACATGGAGGACTGTCGGTAAATCTCAATTAAAAGAACAAGATGTTAACGCTGAGGTTTCACCGTCTCCCGGAGGTGGGTGATGGAGTGGCTTGTTAGTCAGTGAAGTTTTGCGACAGCAGATGTGGTGAAGAAAAGGGCCAATTATTCTCTCACAGTAATGGGTTTAAGAGGGGGACGCAGCCCACGTTAAGAGGGCGGTGTGCTTACAGTGCACAAGCATAAAATAACACATGTCATCTCAGGCGGTGGCAGAAGGGAAAGAAGAATAAAACGCATCGCACGACTCCATTAAAGACTTTTGGTGGTGTCATGACTTCACACCAATGACTATAAAGTTTTAACAATCAAAATAATTCTATGAGAATAGTGGAGTATAATTATGGTCATCGCAAATGTGCAAAACAAACAACTTGGGCAATATGACGTCACGACACAGGTCATGTCATACGCAAGTTTAGCCATTGCTGGTAACATAAGCACACAAGTAAACCATATTCTGTTTTTGGGATATTTTAATGCAAATAATCGTACTTAAACTGCCTTGGAACTACCTGTACACCTTCCAGCCAATCAGAATCAATTATTCAGACAGACCATGGTATGAATATATATGTGTGTGTGTTTAATCTGAGAGGGAGGACACAAGGATAAAAAAGGATGACAGGACAAGAAAAAAACTACATTTTGTGTCAGTCTGTTCTGAGGGCCGTGACCTGGATCTCTGCGCATCAATACAGCGTCAACTCATTACCGTCACGGAGAAACAAATCGCCAGGAATGGATTCTGAGCCGTGACAACAGTTGCCATCTGGAAGCACAATGAATCACTGATTTTCAGCAGACATTAACAGACAAAAAATACATGACTGAAACTCTTTCAGACACTTTCACAAACTTAAACGAGGAAGCGACTTAGCCCTCGCATCTAAAATCATTACCGCAATGCAAATTGAAAATATTTAGGACACTTTTATAGAAGTTATTTGGTGCAAAATGAAAAGACAAAATGACCCTCTGCTTTCCATTAAAACATGCATTTATATCCACTTTCAGAGCTCTATACATCATCTCTGTGTGTGTGAATGACACAGGCTGACACTCCACTATTTGTCGGAACATATGAAAGTAAAAATAATATGAATAATATTATTATTTATAATATTTATAATAGTAATATTTACAGTAGATTGGGTTGTTAGTATGCTTGCTGCCCTGCATGAGTGCTAATACGTTGCTCTGTTAAAAATTGCTTAATCATCAATATTTGCATTAAAAATGCTAAAAACCCTTAAAACTTGATACATTTACTTGATGCAAAATTTTGTCTTTATATATATATATATATATATATATATATATATACACAATATATATGTATATATACAGTATATATATATATATATATATATATATGAAGAGTTCAGATGCAAAAGCCTCTAAATGCCATTTGAAATTTTCTTCTTTAATGACGATTTTTATCAAACTTGTATATTTAAGTTCAGTAATTTCACTTAAATAACAATTAATAGCTAATTATCATTGCCATTTAAGTGAAATCACTGAACTTAAATATACAAGTTTGATAAAAATCGTCATTAAAGAAGAAAATTTCAAATGGCATTTAGAGGCTTTTGCATCTGAACTCTTCATATATATATATATATATATATATAGAATTATCGCTTAAAGTCAACATGAAATGGCATTTGCAACCTCAAAGAAAAAGCTGCAAATTTCAGGAAAAAAAAAAACAAAAAAAAAAACATACAACATAAATTGATTGAACTCTTATTTCTTTGGAATAACATGCACTAATATTATTACATTAAAATGATCAAGATGTATTAAGAAATTCTAATTTCATGTGGACTGCATGCAGGATATCATCTTCACTGTGGAAATAAATCTGCAGCTTTAAGTCCTGTGGGACAGAAGGTTTACAGACGGGCAGAACTTTTAAAGACAGATGGTATTGTAAGTGCTTGACCTGGATTGATCTGAACACGTGGCATGCACACAGATGGGCGTATCTGGTTGCACACTCAAGCCCAAAAATCATATGGTGCGGTTAGGGTCAGTTAGTCTTCGCAACGGACGTCTCTTTGAAGATCATAACAGAAGTACGTGTGTTTCAGTATTAAAGCAGAGGGACAGACAGGACAGAAGTGAATCATGGGACACAGCGAACGCCTGCGGGAATGACGTGTGTGTGATGGAGGTCATTTGTTCACAGTGAAACGGCTCCTGTTTCTCTAAGCGCACATCTGTGTTCAGCAGCTGTAACTAAAGCTCGCCTGCAGCGAGTGTGTGACACAGGTTATACGGGACACACTCGCATGTGACACTTAGTTTGCCTGAAAATGCAACACAGGACTTTGAGACTACAAAAATGACCACAGATGTGTTAAAAAAGACAGTAAAGATCAATCCTGCATTTTGCAGCTAAAGTGTAGTCATTGCTCATGAATATTAATAACTCGATCAGACGTTGACTGGCAGACGTTGTGCACTAATCAGCTGGTGAATTAAACAATCTGCTGAAATCTTGGCTCATGAATATTTAATAAGTAGCTTGACTGGATGCTCCCGGAAGGCTACCAGGCAACATCTGCACAACCCAAGTAATATTTCACACATCATGCCTTTGTTTCACATGCAGGATGTGTAGTTTCATTAAATCGAATGGAGCTGATTTTAACTTGATATACCAAATCCCGATGTTGTAAATGGCAACACGGCAACAGAAATGATATTTTACACAAGTTGCGATTGTTAGTTTTGCAGTTTCGATTGAATGCAATGAGCTTAAAAGACAACAATCAGTGAAATCAGTATGGAAGATTGTTTCTGCCACTGAATAAAAAAAAATTAAATAAAATAATTGCGATAAATAAAGTCGCAATTCTGAGAAATAAAGTCGCAATTGGGAGATATAAAGTCACAATTCTGAGAAATAAAGTCACAATTGGGAGATATAAAGTCGCAATTCTGAGAAATAAAGTCACAATTGCAAGATATAAAGTTGCAATTCTGAGAAATAAAGTCGCAATTGGGATATATAAAGTCGCAATTCTAAGAAATAAAGTCGCAATTGGGAGATATACAGTTGCAAATCTGAGAAATAAAATCGCAATTGCAAGATATAAAGTTGCAATTCTGAGAAATAAAGTCGTAATTGGGAGATATAAAGTCGCAATTCTGAGAAATAAAGAATTGATCTTTTTTATCTCACAATTCGGACTTTTTTCCTCACGATTGGGAGTTTACATCTCGCAATTTTGACTTTATAACACATAACTGCGAGGTTCTTAGGCCAATTGTAAGGGGGGGAAAAGACTAACTTTTCCCCCTCAGAATAGTTTATAGCTCACAATTCTGACTTTATATCATGCATTTCTGACTTTATATCACGCAATTGCGAATTTATATGAATCAATTCTGACTTTATATCATGCATTTCTGAATTTATATCTCGCAATTCTGACTTAGAATTGTGAGATACAGTACAAAGTCAGAATTGCGTGATATAAAGTCACTATTGCGAGATATAGTCACAATTGCGAGATATAGTCAGATTTGCAAGATATAAAGTCAGAATAGTGAGATATAAAGTCACAATTGCGAGATATAGTCACAATTGCGAGATATAGTCAGATTTGCAAGATATAAAGTCAGAATAGTGAGATATAGTCGCAATTGCGAGATATAGTCAGATTTACCTAGTCGCAATTACCTTGTATATTTTTCATTTTGTGGCGGAAACAAGCTTCCATAGATCAGTGAAGTCTGATTCACAAATGAACCAGTTCTTAAAATGAATCACTTCACAATGACTACGTAATAATAGAACTTATTATTATGAGTTTTTATATCATTTGAGCATAACTTCTGAGCATACGAATATAATAAAAACAGCTAAATCGATGATGGATGGATTATTATTTCATCATAAAAACGCTGATATTTACAGGTATTTTCTTTATTTGCTGTGTTTATTGAGCTGCTTTGTCGGCTGTCCTTCACGGCTCCGGTGAACACACTGTGTATTTTGGGATGCACGCGTGATGATGAACGGAAGAGGAATGTCGGATGCATGTTGCCATGGTAACAGTGTGATATTTACCGTGTCGGGGAGAGAACGGACGAGAGGAGGACAGGTGAAGAGTGGGCCGTAATGTCAGAGGAGTCGAGCAAACACTGTAAGCCGAGAGATGGGTTTTTCGTCACATTGACCCGGGAGGTCAAGGAGATGGCGGAGCACAGGCCTCAACACACACACAGGCTCTGTCAGACACATTAAATGTCAGTGGCTTGGACAGGTCTGCCCTTTCAAGGTGGACACGGTTAGCAGCTGAGGTTGTTTGGAACAGAAAAAATGTTTTTTTCTAGTCTAAGACGTTTTAAGTAGGAGGTACAAGCATTTTATAAGCAAATATAGCATAATGACAACACAAAAAAACAAGGATTTTGGGTGCTTAAAATGTCAGGTCATGTAGACAGGGAAAAAACAAGCCATTACCATAATAGATTTAGTTTGTTAGCACCAACCCTTAATTTCAGAGCTGTGAAGAAAGGGAGAGTAACCTAGTAAAGTCTTCATTTCATTCATTTAAATAATTCATTGGCTCTCTTTATCTCAAAAAAATACGATAACAGCAACATTCACGTCGTCTCATTTGCCCAAAAAATTTATATTTCATTCTGCTCTTCAAACCAGCAATGGTCCATTGGAAAGTTTTCAAAAGCATTAAACAACAGCGCAGTTCAATGGAAAGAAGTCGGGACAGATGCAAGATCAAACCTGGTTATCAAACCCCTCAGGCCTCGGATAGACCAACACAATAATGTATGTAATGAGGGTCAGTGCGGAGTTCATAGAAACTTTGCTAATACAAAAACTTGTGCCGCTGATGGCAATATTTCATACCAACAATCCTTCCAGCTTATGGTGGAAATTCTGAGGAAATGGATGGATATAATATTACATGCCAAGCTCTCATAAACCATGTTATTTTCCCCCTTCTGCACTGGGCTCGCTCTCAGAGTTCGGCAAAAGTTGTCGAGACATCGTCTTTGCTGGAGACAGTGGTTTGGCAGATGATTTACACTCTGAAACCACCAAACATGAACTATTATTATTTCCACAATACAGGATGCTAAAGCAATAATCCATGAGCATGGACCATACGCAGGACAGTTGATTTAACACACGTTCTTTTTGCTATTCTGAATTTTTCTTTTTGCATTAGTTTCTTTTCTTTTTGTGTTGCAAATTGGCAACAAAAAAACGTTTATCTGCACTTTAAATCAGATTACACGGTTCAAACTCATCCAATCAGAACTTAGAGAATTAAGGCAAAGAAAGTTTGTTTATGAAACAATAATACAAGTAGACATAATAAGCATCCAATAAATGTATAATTATAAAAGAGTATGGAACTGAAGAGTGGAAATGTTTAACTCCAAAATAAAGTTAAAGAATCTCGCCTTACCCCATACAAAATACATTAAAATAACAAATTAAAAGTTAAAAACAACCAAATAAATAAATTAAAAAAAACTAAATTATTATAATAATATTAACTCTAAGAACATTTAAAAAAGCTAGACAAGATGAAAAAAATAAAACCCCGAGAAAAAAAAAAAAAACGCCAGTCGTCACTTTGTAAAGAAACAATTACACATAATATGGATTGTCACAAACTCGAGTTTTTGAAGCTTGATGAAAACTATATCGTTTTCCAAAACTTGCACTTTGAAAGTTTCCAAAAAGTTTGCGTTTTCAGGCTCCCAAAGCCTAGGGCCCTATTTTTTATATATAAACAATATTTATATTTAATATTTATATATAAACAATATGAATGTTAGCCAGAGGAGAACTGGCCCCCGACTGAGCCTGGGTTCTCCCAAGGTTTTTTTTTCTCCATCCAATCTGATGGAGTTTTGGTTCCTTGCTTTTGCCTTGCTTTTGGCTTGCTTAGTCGGGGTTATTTACTTATTATTTAATATTAACAATATTATTGATCTGTGTTGTACTACTTTCATGTTATCACTGTGAAGCTGCTTTGATACAATCTGTATTGTGAAAAGCGCTATATAAATAAATGTGACTTGACTTGACCCTATGAAATCCTATTTATTTTGTCCCAAATTCTGTTTTTTTTCCATTTTAATTTTTGGGAATTCATTTGTTTTTACAAAAAAAGAATCAACTGGGTGTTTTAAACAGCGTTAGTAGATTGTGTTACTAGATTCCGCGTTAATTTGCGAATTTCCGCAATTCCGTCCACGATTCCGTAAATAAACCGCCAAAATGTTTCACGCTAGTTGAAAACGTGTCGTGTAAACGGGCCCGAGTAAACTGAGCATTTCTAAATGACTTGAACAGTGGCTCATCCAATCAGATTTCAGCTCTCTTAGTTGCAAAGGTGTTAAATGACTGTAGCGCTGCAACACGCAGCAATGCTGTTCTCTTAGAAATAATGGCACTGGTTGATTTTGCTGAAGCTCGTCTCCCGCGGCTCTGGATCCTGTGGTGAGCACAGGTCTGTCTGTGGGTGGATGAGACTCTCCTCTACGCCCACGCCGAGCACTCATCTCTGCGGGACCAAGCGCTGTGATTCAGGCTCTGTAGTCGGGTCATGTTCTGTGTTTCACAGGAGCAGATTCTCAGAATATCATCCTGCTAAATGTGCACGTTGAATGCATGATTCAACACAAGCCGTGATACAGATCGAGTCAGTGTCGACCGCTGGGAACGGCTTCTTTGAGCTAGCAGATTCCCAGATTACATAAGGTGACTCCTGGAGACTAGACATCCAGAGGCTCAGGCTGATAAGAATACAACCTGGCGTATTTCTATCCTCTCAATCAGTCGTGGCTTTAAAAGCCGAACACGTAGCCTGGACGTTCCCCCACGACGCGGGGTCTTAATCACAAACGCTTTACGGATGAGCCTTGCGGAGGACAACATGTGGATTTTCTTACGCAGTTAAAGATTTCCAGTCAGTCCTTAATCCACAGATGACAAACTCTATCCCTCGACTCAAAAAAAAGAAAGAAAAAACGCTCCATTTGTAAATGCAGAGAGAAAATCTACAGCAGTATTTGCTCCACGCCACAACGATACACCAGAAACTAGTGTTAACATCATGACTCTTGCAGACTAACACCAACACATACAGAAATGCAGTGTGTTAAAAACAGACAAAATTGACCGATTGAGTTGTTTAGAAGCTGAATGAAAGGTTCATTCTCGTGTTTCAAGTACAGTAGGAGCGTCTGTTTATGTTCACTGATCAATGTTAATATGCGAAGAAAACCCTAAATTAAATCTGTTCATCATATAAAGTGATCCAGCCACTTCAGAAAATTTGGACTAAACTGCTCATATGGATTAGTTTTATGATCTCTTTATGAACTTTTGGAAGCAATAAAGTGGTTTTTGTATGGACATAAATCTCTAATGTAAGTCTTAAGGGTTTGGACGACATGAGTGTGAGTAATTGATGAAATTAATTGTGTCAGAAGTTTGTATTAGTCTCACATTTGCAACCATTTCAGTCACATACTAATCAGATCTCGTCAAAGCTGTATTTTTAATTCGCCAAAGACTTGATTAATCAATCACTGCCATCCAATGGAGAGTAAAAGTAGTTTGCAAAACACCCCATATCGCACAGATACAGATACACTCTTAGAAGAAAAGCTTCTATATAGAACCTTAAAAGGTTCCATCAGTGCTACATATTTGGAACCCCTAAAAGGTTCTATACACTCTTAAAAAAGGGTTCCTCTGGGTTCTGTATAGAACACTTGGCCAATAGAACCTTTTACCAAAAAAAAAAATGGTTCTATATAGAACCATTTTGGAGTTCCATATATGAAGCGGGGGATGGAACCATTTCTGGTTCTAAATAGAACCATTTCTTCTAAGAGTGCAGAAAATTGTTTCCAGAGCAAAATAATGATCGGTTAGCACGGGTAAACGTAATAGATCGTAATGATGACATAACCATAATTACGCTTTTGTGCCAACTATGCCATCGGACCACATTCACACTTTATAATTAAAGCTCGACAACCGAGTTCAGGGTGTCAATCACTGTCTGTTGAATTGCCCACTAATGGACTTCATTTGCATGTTGTGAGCAGACGAATATTTAAATAATGAGTAAACGCTTCACAAATATGTCATTTCCTCTCAGACATCTGTAAGCAACAGACTCCAATCACATATATTAGTCTGGGAGCACTAAAGGTTTCACGAGCGGTTTCAGCATGAGCGGCCACATCCATTATGATCATTGCGAGACCACATTTCCATAGTAAAAAAGCACAATAACCATTTAGTTAGATAATGGCCTAGTACTACACGACTGCACTAGTTTTCACTGAAATAACTCGAGGGTTTCCACACATGTGCCTGCTGTGCACGGTTGATTTTGGACTTTATTTTAGAGATGCGATAACCCTCTTGAGACATATTACCCATATACCACCCATCATATGCATGCACACAAAGCCATAATATGAAGAAATTAAAAAAAAGTCCTCTCTTCTACTAAACAACTTGCGTAAATGATCTGACTGAACACCAGCTGTTTTCCAGCAGACTTAATGTTCATTCTATCCTGTTTGTTTTTTAATAATAAATCATGGCATTTATCATTGTAGATTTTCCCACCAAAAAAACAATAGCTTTTAAAGCCACAAACATCCAGTGAGATCATATTTCACACTAGTTTTATGTAGATTTATGTACATATCAATGTCACGAGAAAGATAAACACAGCAATGAAAAATGGTGAGACATCGCAGATCATAATTTCCCAAGTAATATCTTTAACCACATTACAAAGGAAAGCAAGATGATTGGAAAACTGCAGTTAAATGCTTAAAAAAAAACAGACAAAACACTCCCTACTAGTAAACAATATAAATTACTGTATCTGTATCAGCAAGCAATTACTAAAACCTACTGCGTAAAGACTATATACATTTATAAATTACTTTATGAATACAATTTATACTTTTAAAACTGTGTATTTATTATTATACACTCTAAACAATGCTGGGTTGTTTGAACCCAAATTTGGGTAAAATATAGACAAAATGTAATTTAAAAAAATTTAAATTGCATTTTTAACCCAACATTTGGGTTTGTCCATATTTGACCCAAATTTGGGTTTAAAAAACCCCAGAATTTTTTAGAGTGTATATTTAATGTTAATGTAATGTACTCTCTAAAAAATGCTGCATTTGTTTTAACCCAATTTTGGGTCAAATATGACCCAAAATTAAAACTGTAATTTAGAGCATTCTAAAGACACCAGGTGAAAACAAAGTCACTTCATCTGTAGGTTTTAGCTCTAAGAACTTATTGGAATAATATTTTAATGTAGTTAGCAAAAATAAAAATAAAACAAAAATAAGCATAATTTGCATAGAAAATATGGTACTTTTTGAAGTAAATAAATTTAAAAATACCCCCAAAATAATAAAAAAAACACCATAAATGGATAGACAAAACTTTATCGAAGACAGTGATATAACATTTATAATAAATAAAAATTAGGATCACACCAGAGTCCACAATTACAGGATTAAGGGCTATAAAGTGAATACAGTTTGAGGGCTACGTAAGAAATTAACTTTGGCTATGGTTAAATAAATGTTTAGTGATCTCTTACAAAGATTTCTGAATTTTGGCGCAAGTTTTTCTCTATGTAGTGTTGAAATGGCAACTAGTAAATACACGTTTCGTCATGCTAGCATGTGTGTAAGTATTTAAAACAAGTGTGTTACAACTAGCGCCGCGTTATGTTGTTCCCCGCGCTCACCTATACTGTACATACACTGGGTGTGTGAATGTGTGTCCGTTTGGTGATGTATTGAGGACAGGAAAGGCATATTGACAGGTGTTCCTCTATTATGCCAGCAGTTACTCCTGAGCACTGACTCCCAGCGATGAAAACTCGCTTGAGCAAAAGAGGCTAGAGATGGTGAAAGAATGAGGCCGCTCAGCATGATGGAGAGCGAGAGCTCATCTGTGAGGCATAATTGTGTGCTGCCGACTGCCGAGTGTGTGACATTGTGCTGTGCGCCGCAAAAAAACAGGCCATTGTGTGCCGCTACACAAGGCTGTCACACACACGCAACGGCCTTGTCAAGATCTGCCACCGTATCATATTGTTATGTAAGTCATTGACTGCTTGCTAGCAGGGTCATAAACCGCTAACATGACACGTCCATTAACGCCATATGTCCGGCCGGTATTCTGACTCTGAAATGGCCTCTGTTTTCTTGCTCAAGGGTCTGAAGTGATTAATTGTACACTCAACAGCTCTGCTGGATTCACAGAGGGTTGGCTGCGTGCATTTTCTGCTTTACAGATTAGATGAGGTTTGGATTAGATGAATGAATGCATGAAGAGCTGCAAGGTATACATAAACCATAATTGGACAAGTGGAGTACTTTGGAACTAATGTGTCAGTACACACACACACACACACACTCAAGGTATACAGCTAGGAGTAGTTAACTTTTAAAAAAAACTTTTGCTGATAAATTACTCACCCCCGTGTCATCCAAGATGTCCATGTCTTTCTTTCTTCAGTCGAAAAGAAATTAAGGTTTTTGATGGAAACATTCCAGGATTTTTCTCCATATAATGGACTTCAATGGGAACCAAACGGTTCAAGGTCCAAATGACAGCAAACTGTTCAAAGGGCTGCAAACGATTCCAGACGATGAATAAGGGTCTTATCAAGCAAAACGATCGCTCATTTAAAAAAAAAATGTTTTATAAGCTCAAATGGTCGCCTTGCTCTGTTCTGTGATGAGCGTTCGTGACTCTCCTGTTCGAACTCGTTCATCAAAATGAACAAATCTTTTTACGTGTCATTTGGTTAATTCAACGAACGAAATGAAGCAGTTGACTCGGGAAAAGATTCATTTTGAAATGAGCGATCATTTTGCTTTAAGACCCTTATTCATTGTCTGAAATCATTTAAAGCCCTTTGAACCGTTTGGTTCCCATTGAAGTCCATTATATGGAGAAAAATCCTGGAATGTTTTCATCAAAAAAATTCTTTTTGACTGAAGAAAGAATGACATGGACATCTTGGATGACATGGGGGTGAGTAAATTATCAGTAAAAGTTTTTTTTTTAAAAGTGAACTACTCCTTTAATTTGTTCCTGAATGAATCAGTGATTTGAATGAATCAGTTGATTGAATCATTCAATTTTTTGAACAAATCGGTTGGGTGGATGAATAAAAAAACTCCTTCAAAAAGACTGAATGATTAAATCAATGTTATTAAACAAATTAAGTGAATAATCTCATTTAATTCATGAATTGTTTAATGATTCAAATGAATCTACTGGAGCAACGATATAACCTGTAGAGATAGTCTGATGCACAAAACAATACTTTTACAGGATAAAAGTGAATCAATCCATCACAATACAATATAAAAACAGGTAATCATATTTATAAAAAGTCAGTGTTTTCAAACACTAAGTGAGTGTCATATTAAAGGATGCCCATCGTTATACTTTACAGCATATTAGATTTTCATTCCCCACTTTACGCTTTGTTTGATTGCACCATGTAGACATGTGGTGGTGTTTTATGGGCAATTTACACTTAATTTGGCTTCTGTTATGCACCCAAATTCACCCTCAGGGACCAATAAACTATGTCTATCCATCTACCAAAGAACCCATGTTAAAGTGCAAGCAAGTCCGGCACGCTGGCCGATCGCTTCAGAGATCAGGATTAAGACGTGTTTTTTCAACACTAATTAAACACGGGGAAATCAACAGCTTCTGTTTGTGCTTTTCCTATTAATTTGGGGAAAGAAGGGCAGGAGAATCAGAAGGGTTTTTGCAGAGGAGACAGATTAGAGAGACAGATTGGCGAAGGGCGCCACGCCAGAGCCGCTGATAAGATGCCTCCGCTAGTTGCGAGATGAAAGGCACTGAGATGGAACAGCCTTGCAAAGTGGGGACAAGACTCAGATCAAGCTCGTGGAGCGAAACCTCGACATATCCGACTACCTGTGATGTGTAATGTGTACCGAGTGGCACTGATACGCAACGAAGGGGTGACAAAACTGGTTCATGTTGTTTGCCAGGCGTGCATCGATCACGGCTTAAAAGGAAACGTGAATTATTGATGCATCCCGTCGCATTACCAACTCTGACAGAATGACACCAATTACGGTCTCAAGAGCCGAGCCGCCGCGAAATGAAATGCATATCCTGACGTCGACCTGGTTTGAGTGGTAAAGTGCCATTTATTCATGGAGAAAGCGGACATGGCATGATGCGGTCTGATTTCTCCCTCAATGAATCTCTGTTGTTGCACCACCAGGCAATAAAAGTCGGTTTGCTGCAATAAGCGATTATATAAAAGGCCATCCAGATTTGTATCAGTGTGCAATTCATGAGGCTTGGCATTGTAATATCCTCACTGCTGAAAAGATGATCCACAGCACCATGATATTAATAACACGCTCGGCCAATATTAGCAATTATGTCTTGATGGATGAGTGTGTTATTGTAGGAGGCGACTGGGGCCGATGTGCCCGAAGAGTCGAAGGCCCCTCTCGTTACGTAAATCCTTCCAGACGAGCAGCATCTCCCTCAACGACTCAATTAACGGGAGCGTTTTTAAACGATGTTTCTGTGAAGACGCTGCTGCTCGATGTCTTTGTTGTTGGTGAAGGAAGTGCTGTTCTCCTTCAGGCTCGGGGGAAACATCTGAACTCTTCGTGAGTTTCGTCTCTGTTTTTATCCTTTATCAGCGATTAAAGCGCAAAGCAAGAACTCAGTTGAGGATTGCGCTTTAAGTGCTAACGCTATGCCGTCATGTCCGGGCTCACCTTGCCTGGATGTCGATCTCTCCTCCCTCGCTCTACGTCCCACCGAGGCTTTCAGACAGTGTGACGGGTGCGAATGGCTACACACCACCACTAATGCGCTAAAACCCTCTGACGGAGTGGAGAATATGGACGGGTTAAGTTGAGAAATGAAAGACAGTAAAGGGAGCTTTGAAATGGCCACGTTACGCTGAGTCTGGTGTCCCTCTGGATTATGGCAGGGAAGCCGGTGGATGTTTGATGATATTTAAAGACTGTTAATGTTTTAAGACATGCACTTAAAAAAAACCACCTGGGAGTTCAAATTTAATGGAAAGGCTTTTTCATTTGCATAATGGGGCCATGGGATGGATGGATGGATAGATGGATGGAGAGAACAAAGACGGAGAGATTGATGGATGGATGGATGGACGGATGGATGGAGAGAACAAAGACGGACAGATGGATGGATGGATGGATGGATGGATGGATTGATGGACGGACGGATGGACGGACGGACAGATGAACGGACGGATGGATGGATGGGTGGACGGGTGGATGGATGGAGAGAACAACAAAGACGGACAGACGGATAGATGGACGGATGGATGGATGGATGGACGGACGGACGGATGGATGGATGGATGGATGGATGGACGGATGGATGGAGAGAACAACAAAGACAGACAGATGGATGGATGGATGGGTGGATGGACGGATGGATGGATGGGTGGACGGATGGACGGACAGACGGATGGATGGACGGACGGAT
Organism: Pimephales promelas; assembly: GCF_016745375.1. The sequence continues at coordinate 984,853 of NW_024121910.1, forward strand.
GGATGGGTGGACGGATGGATGGATGGGTGGATGGGTGGATGGATGGATGGATGGATGGATGGACGGATGGGTGGGTGGATGGATGGATGGATGGATGGATGGATGGATGGATGGATGGATGGATGGACGGATGGATGGAGAGAACAACAAAGATGGACAGACAGATGGACGGATGGATGGACGGATAGATGGAGAGAACAACAAAGATGGACAGATGTATGGAAGGATGTGTGGATGGATGGAACAACAAAGACGGACAGATGTATGGACAGATTGATGGATGGATGGATGGATGGAGAGATGGATGGATAGATGGAGAGAACAACAAAGATGGACAGATGTATGGAAGGATGTGTGGATGGATGGAACAACAAAGACGGACAGATGTATGGACAGATTGATGGATGGATGGATGGATGGATGGAGAGATGTATGAATGGATGGAGAGAAAAACAAAGATGGACAGATGTATGGAAGGATGTGTGGATGGATGGAACAACAAAGACGGACAGATGTATGGACAGATTGATGGATGGATGGATGGATGGATGGAGAGATGTATGAATGGATGGAGAGAAAAACAAAGATGGACAGATGTATGGAGAGATGGATGGATGTACGGATGTATGGAGAAAACAACAAAGACGGACAGATGTATGGACAGATATATGGATGTATATGTATGGATGGAACAGAAAGACAGTTGGCTGGATAGAATGATAGAAAGAATGATGAATGGATGGATGGATAGGCTGATAGACTAATAGATGAAGAGAAAGACAGATGGACGGACGGATGCATTCTTCAGTTCTGAACGGACCCCGACTGGAAGAGAAATATAAAGAGTGTGTGTGACGCTGATTGTGATGTTTGAGCACAGGACAGCCTGTAATGGTGCGTACTGCAGCGGAACAGAGTCTGGAGCCGTCAACGCTGAACACACACTTCACATGAACCCATCTCAGAGAAGTGCTGCGAGGTCGAGAGCGTCGCCTCATGCGGAAGACTGCAGTCACTGGGCACAGTAAAGTTTTCGCAAGAGCGAATGCACACGAACTCTGCCCGACAGCAGAAAATAAACACATCGCTCAAATCACCGACTTAGAGTTGTTGAGGAAAATATTTGGTTCCTTTCGGCTCAGTCAACCGCAATACATTTCCTAACCCCTAATTTAGGGTAATATCATTATTCCGTCACAAACGTCCGCCTCCTCGCC
>NW_024121910.1:991069-1088569 GCF_016745375.1 Pimephales promelas
AGAGAGAGAGAGAGAGAGAGAGAGAGAGGGGGGGAGATATAATAGTTGAGACAATAGTATAAGTAGATAATAGTACATTTTTTTATAATAACTATAATTTTTTTTAATTATTATTTAGTCAAGTAAAATCATTCAAAATTGCTGTGACTTCAACACAGTGATTTTGCTGATCCACAACTAAACCATTTTGTCATTTTAAGTGTTGCCATAGAAACACAAGTATTTCTGACTGCGGACGTGGACAGCTCAGTTGTCATCTTGTAATTATGGTAATTCCACACGACATGGACACGCACAGCAGCGTGTCTTATACATACATAAATAAATAACATGACTGCTATTTTACAAACAAAATTACCAGCTATTGCCATGTTACCAAAGTTGCCAGTACATCTCTATTGAGAACATCAACAAACAACTTGAGTCTGTGACTATCTTCTCATGGTTACAATTCACCACATAAACACACACACACGCTCCTGTCAGCTTTGTCCAATCATTTATACATCTGGATAAGCAAATGCATTTATTTTTATATTTACTTAGATAAAACTAATGTTTAAAACGCCATCGCTTAAGTAATCACAGCACTGCACGTCCATTACGATGGTTACGATACGATAGCAAACACGCACATTAGTAGACCTTAGCCAATCATAAAACTTTCTGTTCATTTGTGATAGCTGGATAAGGATTTTAAAATCTATTTTGATTCAGACTGGTTCGCTTATGAATCATTCATAAATCAAAAGAACAGTTCATTGAACTGACTCGAAAGAACAATCCACTCACAAAATGAACACCACTATGGCTTGTTGCAAACACGTTTGTCTCAACAAAAGCTCTTTAAGAAAGCAATAAATTGCCTATAAATAGTTAAAAATGTCTATTCACTACAGACAATTCCATGGCTTTTCCAGGCCTAGAAATTGCCATCATAATTCTAGGTTTTCAATGACTGTGGGGAGCCAAACTTTAAATATAGATTACATTATAGATACAACAGCAAAACTGGCATAGTTAACTCTAAAGATCAATGAGAGAATGGTCACCTAAATAACTAAATAAATAAAGATTGGAATAGTATTATAGACCACCCAAAATTGTAAATCCTGTCGCCATTTAGTCTACTTATTTCTTCAAAAATGAACAAGGGTGAGCATAAAAACATTGGGAGTGGAAAAAAAGCAAAACATGGTCCTTTTTCCATCATCTATATGCAAATGTGAACCATTACATCTCAGATAAGTAGAAATCTGTATCTAAAACCCATTTAAAACCATGTAATACAGCAACAGTTGTAGCTGTTACTGCCCACTCAAACATGGCCACAAATCCCTGAGCTCATGAAAACATGGTGTTAGGGAACAAACATACACACAGCAACCAGATGTGCTCTTAAAATCAATCCTGATGATCTAAAGCCTCTGCTGAACGGCATGTGTTAACACATCTACAGTGGCGTAAGCCTGTTCATCACATCAACACACTGCTGTCATATCAACACACGCACTCGTACTCGACGGATTGAGACTGGGTCTTACCTGCTCAGATGACGAGGGGATCAGGGTAGACATGCGAAAGAAAGAGAGACACAGAGAGAGTGTGTGTGTGTTAGTGCTGGAGTCCTGAGAGGAAAGGTAAGACACAGATCAACATCATATCAGCTCAATACTGCCCTCATCTGGCTGACGCGAGCATCTCATTACACACGCGGGCTTCACCGCAGTCATGTGATACCTGACCTGAGCATGTAAAGATACACCTGGCGGTATCTGATGGATGTGCGAGTAGAAAACACACTAAATAAAACCCAATGAAGTTATACTAGGGTGTTTAGAGTGGTTGTTGCTAGACAAAGAGACAGACAGACAGACAGATAGATAGACAGATAGATCGATAGATCGATAGATAGACAGACAGACAGACAGAGAGATAGATAGATAGATAGATAGATAGATAGATAGATAGATAGATAGATAGATAGATAGATAGATAGATAGATAGATAGATAGATAGATAGATAGATAGATAGATAGGACCGCTAGACAGACAGACATATAGATAGATAGATAGATAGATAGATAGATAGATAGATAGATAGATAGATAGATAGATAGATAGATAGATAGATAGATAGACAGACAGAGAGACAGACAGAGAGACAGATAGATAGATAGATAGATAGACAGACAGACAGACAGACAGACAGACAGACAGACAGAGAGACAGATAGATAGATAGATAGATAGATAGATAGATAGATAGATAGATAGATAGATAGATAGATAGATAGACAGACAGACAGACAGACAGACAGACAGACAGACAGAGAGAGAGACAGATAGATAGATAGATAGATAGATAGATAGATAGATAGATAGATAGATAGATAGATAGATAGATAGATAGATAGATAGATAGATAGATAGATAGATAGATAGATAGATAGATAGATAGATACTTTCTGTTGCTGAAAGTGTACAAAAATATATATATATTGTCTTGATGGTCTGTTATTTGTTTTTCCCAATTCAGGATATAAAGGTGAATGATTCCCTCTGGTGGACGAATGCTGATATCACAGACAGATATGACCCCAGTCAGAGAGTCAGACTCTGCACACGTTCAGATTCAACAATTACGGTCAAGAAAAGGCTGTAAACGTATTTAAAGCATGTTTCCTTTGCACATGAATCGATGTGGATGCAGATTTCCTGAAGGATTTACAAACACAGTTTACAGGCACAACCATGATTCATTTACTTCAGTGGCAAAAGTGTCTGATTACAGTAGGACAACTGGTCATGTGATCTCAAATGGGTGGCCGACCCGTGTCTCGAATAAAAAAACCTGCCGTTTCTTAATTTCTTCAGATGTGGTCCATCTTTACCGTGCAAAGGAATTTCTTCCTGCTAGAACTGGAGCTGAAGTGACGACTGACTCATTAAGAGGAATAAATGCTCATGTGTGGCGATTCCCGCGCCAAACAGGTGGAGCAGGACTTGCTTAGTCACGGCCGTGTTCATCCTGCTAACGACGAGCCAACATCCTCTCCTCCTCCTCCTCCGCAGGTTTAGTCAAAGACTACAGCACTTCTGCAGATGATTTGTAAGAACCTCCTCCTGTGATTTATGAATCACAGTCATCCGTTTCCACTCACAACAGCTTCACTGAATCAGTTCAAAGGAATCAATTAGGGAGTTTGAATCATTTTATCTTGGTATAGATTAGCAGAGTCCCTCCTTTAGACAGACACTGCACCAAAATCATTCAACAGATACACTCCTGTCAGAACGACGACACACCAGACCCCGAAGACACACATTTATTTCCCATCACACCCTGAGACTGCGGAGAGAACAGCTGCTCAGAGTCAGGACACAGCCCAAATATGTGCCAAAACAATCAAGCTAAATGAGCTGTGCGCTCACAATACAGCAATGCATGCTGGGAAAGCAGCACTTCAGAGACGCTTCTACACGGTTTTCTGTTTGCTGTGGTCTTATGATGAAAATGTCTTCGTTAAATCACGTCAGTCACAAAGTTTAGCTCTCCTTAAAAATTTGGGGCATATAATTTTGTTTATATGCAAAATGACGAAAATGCATGTAAAATGTCTGTAATATATGTTATTATACATTTAATAGATGAATAATGTATATATATATATACACTTAAAATATTAAAAGATTTAAAGATATTATAGAAACGGTTATATTTGATGTAGAATAACATATATAAATACATTTTATTATATATTTTGTAAAATGCAATAATTTAATATAACATGCTTATAATTTTAATATATTATTATATCATTATTTAATCTATATAATCGATTAACAATGAACATAATTTTATAAAATGGTTAATAAATTATATTGATTAAATAATTATATATTAAAATTATAAGCATTTTATATTAAATTAACAACTCTTATGTTGTTATACTGTTAATAAATTATATTGATTAAATAATATTAATTATATATAAAAATAAGCATTTTATTTTAAATTATTGTATTTTACAAAATAAATATATAATACAATATTTGATAAAAAATGTATTAATATATTTAATATATTAATATATTTAATATATTAATTTATTGAAAATATATAGAATATAACCGTTTCTATAATATATTTAAATGCTTTTAAATATTTAGTGTATATATATATATACACACACACACACACACACACACACACACACACACACATTATATATCTATTTATTATTCATCTATAAATTATATATAAATTATGATATTGTTAATTGTATCATAGTGTCAAACAAATACTTACCAACAACATGCAACCTAAGAAACTGTCCTTGAGAAAACAAGCTCCAGAAATGCAGAATAAAGTGAGAAACTGAAGCATCAGCGACTGATCAGATGATCTGCGATACAGTTTTGGGTATTGCGTCACATGCAGTGTGTGTGTTACGCCTCTCCTCTTTCCTACAGGAAGAGTGTGGCGTGAATGATGATTTGCTGTGGTAGGAACGCATGCGATGCTTCTCACCTCACGCTAATCGGCGTCAGCAAGGGCAAATCTATCTTTAGCATCTCTGAGTCCATACATCATGCTTTTCTGATGAGGAGGACAGAGAAAAGAGCTGAACCTCTCAACACCTGAGCACATGATCACACACACACTCACTGAAACACTTCATACTGTAACGAAACTGCTCTCACACCGATGTTTTCTTCTTCAGAATGACATTAATCGGTTACGCTTTATTTTAAGGTGTCACTGTTACAATGCAATTATATATTTAAGTACTGAGATATAATAATTTATAGCATGTACTTACAATAGGGTTGAGGTTGAGGGTTAATTCCATGCAATTATGTATAATTTACAGTAATTAATATGGTAAGTACATGTAACATGGGATACTGTAAAATAAAGTGTTACCCATTAGACCAGGGAAAATATATTAAGAAAGTATGATTCTACACTCTAAAATGGGTTGTTTTAACCCATCTTTAGGTCAAATATGGACAAAGTCAAGCCATTGGGTTAAATTTTTAAATTACATTTTTAACCCCACATTTGGGTTTGTCCATATTTGACCCAAATTACATTGGTATTTGGTATTACATACAGTAATTATTAATATTTTGAATATGTTTTTATATTTATATTTTCCTTTCTCATATTCATTTACTTTAAGCATTTTTTTTTTTGCTGGTTTAAATAGTTTTTGTATAGTTTTATATGGGTTAAAACAACCCAGCATGTTTTAGAGTGCATGCATCACATCTCAGATGATTCACATGAACATTTGTTTGCTTCCGGCTGTAATTCAGGACGCCCTGGGCAGTCAGAAGAAGATAAACGAGTTTAATAAAGCATGCAGGCTCTTTGGTTAAACTCTATTGGAATCAATTATGAATTACATGATCTCTAATTGTACAGCTATTTCAGTTAGTATGTTCCCTAAGAAAACGGATGCCTATGTACCACGCTAAAAAATGCTGGGTTGTTTCAACCCCAATTTGGGTCAAATATGGACGAATCAAGTTGTTGGGTTAATTTTTTTAATTACATTTTTAACCCAACATTTGGGTTTGTCCATATTTGACCCAAATTACATTGGTATTTGGTATTACATACAGTAATTATTAATATTTAGAATATTTTTTTACATTTATATTTTCCAGTCTCATATTCATTTACTTTAAGCATTTTTTTTTTTTGCTGGTTTAAATAGTTTTTGTTGTTTTATATATATATATATATATATATATATATACACATATATATATACATATATATAGGCTATATATATATTGGCTCGTCGTATACACTAAAACTGAAAAGAATTAAACTTAAACTGGAATATATATATATATATATATATATTATATTCCAGTTTAAGTTTAATTGTTTTCAGTTTTAGTGTATTTATTACTTCGGCTTGAACTAAACTCAAATTTGGAAACTGCATGAAATACAAGTACAACCTGTAATTTGTTTTAAATATTTGACTATATTTCAGTTAGTGTTTATAATTGAAATGAACAAATGTTTTTTTAATGGTGTTATGTTTAGTTAATGACAATTAACACTGGTAGACAGTGAAAATCTTGTGTCACACTTCATCTCAGTTCCCGAAACTGCAGCAATAACATCCATCACTAGTTTCAACACCATGTTTTTGGGAAATAAACAGGGTTGCAACACACAGTTTCTCGCTTCCAAGGTTGCATAACACATCAGATTTTCAGTAGATTAATGAACGTGTAAGTGGATAAATGTGTGCATTCAGGAGCGGGGCGCGTTTCATTCCTGAGGCGGCGACACTACAGCGCTCAGGTCAGCGTCGGGCGATGAGGTTAATATCAGCTCAGAGTGCCGAAACACAACCGCTGAATGATTTAGTTCATTTGCTCCATTGTGTGCGGATCCGCGAATCTCGAGGAACGTGGGCAGATCCCTGGAAAAACCTCGAGGAACGACAGCGCTCGCTTTCCGCTCAAGCCACAAAAGAACGAAACATATATCAATAACCATAATGCTGTGTGTAATCATCCTCATTCTCCTTCAGATCCGTTCTCACTCTTGGTTCTGAGATGCTGAAAGAAACAGTGTAATCTTACAAATGATTCAATCTTTCATCCGACCGTTTTGACCGAGCAGTTTCGGGAAATTGGAGCCGTCTGTGGGCTCACAGTAACAGGCGCTCTGTTATTACGCTGATAAAGTGGCTTAATCATAACACTGAGAATCATTATTATCAGATTATGATTAGAGTGTAATCATCTCTGATGACCATCCCCGTGGAAAGCTAAAATGATTACGTTACATAAATATGTCTGATTATGGATCTGTTTATACAATTTATCAGATGATTTGATTTTAATGTCACTTAAATGAGCATTCAGAGTGGATCAGCGTTTTAATGCAAGAAACAGACTCGTGTAGTCGGACAAAGTCCCAATTTCATCCTCCATTCGTTATGAAGTCAATAAAAAGCAGAATGGCTCAAAAATAAAGAGCGGAAGCGGAAGGAGAAACGAATATGCTCTTCGCTGTGGTGTTTACAAAGGAAATGCACATGTGTTGGCTAGTTAAGAGTGTGTAAATGTGGGTGTGGATCGACCCACGGCTCTGATTGTTAAAAACAGCACGGCTCGTTCTTCAGCACACAGATGTGGAGAGTAAAACAAGCATTTAGAGCATGAAATCTGGGCGACGGATACACAAACGCACAAACAACTTAGTACAAAGTTACTGGTGAATCACTAATTAGTCATAATATCAACATTTCTCTAATTACAGGAGTAACAGAGGTTTACATGAGGATGGGAAACAATTAGGAATGGCTGTCTAGCAACAGGCTATTCGATTAGAGAAGTGAACGAGCGAGTTTACCCAATAATCTGTGGAGTTTTAGGCCCTGGTATTAAAGGTACAATATGTACGATTTTTGTAATAAAACATCACTTCCACAGAGTGATATATTTCCTGCATTTGTGTAATTACAATATAAAAGTTCCCAAAGATGTTCCCGTTTTAAATAAGGCCGTGTGTCCACCAAAGCGTTTTAGCCAGGTGAAAACGCTAGTCGCTCTGCTGAAGACGCCGTGCATTGGGCGCTAGAGAGCGTTTTTTCCGTTGAGACGTTTCGTTGCTATGATACAGAATATCCGCAGCAGTTTGAATGTTGACAGTTGGTCGGTGTGGTATTAGTCCCGCCCCTCCTCCACTGTGATTGGATGGCTGGGTAAAAAGTGACTGTGATGAGCGCTGCGTTTTATCCAAAGTTGAACATTTTTCAACTCCCAGCGACCAGTAAAAAACGCTGGGCGCTCGACGCTTTAGCGTGAAAAAAACGCTCAGCACCTCGTTACGCTCATGGCGTTTAAAAAACGAGGCACTCTCATTGAAAACAATTGAAAACATACGCCAGGCGCGTGAAAAAAACGCTTTGGTGGACACACGGCCTAATGGCTCATCCATGTTCATTGTTGCCTGTCACTGACGTAATATCCGCGTTCTCCCTGGTTTCCGCTCCTACTGCCATAGTAACCATGGCGACAGACGTGGACAACATCTAGCGGCGCGCTCACGCTGTTTTTGTTTCGTTCAAAAATTATGAACCATGCCAAGCAGATTTTGGGACAAAAGGAGAACTAAAATGAGGATCAATATCAGCGTGGCGTTTTCGAGTTAGCGTCCGCAGCTAACTTCGATTCGACAGAGATGCCGCTCTTGCATGTACTTTATTAGACAGGTGAGCAAATGTACAAATGTATAGAGCTCAACTTATATATAGCTCGATTAGCTGAGGTGGCGTGACGCTAACAGACAACAGACAAGCGGCTGGTAGTGGCATCAGCGGCAATCCACCTGTCACTCAAGTGGCCACGCCCTTAATTATGCAGAACTTTAAGGCTTAATATAAGTTATAAAAAAAAATCACAACCCCAACAGTCGTCATGAAGGGCAAAGTTCGCTATATAGACCCAAACCACTTTTTTGTACCAGGCCGTCATTATGTTTTTTTTCTGCTGTAAAGTTGGGTATTTTTACATAGGGGTCTATGATATTGACTGCCTTTTGCAGCCTGTCTCTAGTGGCCAGTCGATGAATTGCAAGTTTAAGTCACCTCCGTGTCGGATTGAAGAGAGAGGACTTGTGCAGGAATGAACATGCTGCAAGGTCGTTTCGCACAGTATCGCAAACATGAAACTGAATGCACATGATAGCACTGGACTGAAGTCATGGACTGAGTGTCTGGTGTTCAGCTCAAGAGGGGACGAATCCGCCTGTTCCTCCATGAATAAGACATGGAGACAAATGTTCTCACATTCAGCCCTGCCAGAGCAGACTCGCTCTCGGATGACTCTGTGAATCAGATTCATGTTCTGGTGTTCGACTGATACAGGGCTTTAATAGCCACTGATGATGATTTAGTTCATTATCACTATGGTCCAACCAGTCAAAAATTCATAGAAAGTACCCAGGATGCCCTAGAAAACATATGACCATCAGTCAAACCTCATTAATAACAACCACCAGTCCTGTCAACCGGCCAAATCATCAAAACACTGACAAAGCTGTTGACAGATTTTGGAAGTGAAAAGTTAATATTGGAAGTAGTGGCATGCTACAAAAAGAGCAGATATACAGTGCAATCCACCAAAAATATGCGATTGTGAATGACTTGGAGCTGCACGATTAATCGTTAAAAGATTGCGATCTTATTCAAACACTCAATCACTTTTCGGACAACAATTTGCCTGTGTCAATTAAACCTCTAAGAAAAATCACAGAGAACATTCAGTTGTGTCATGAATACATTCTTAGAAGAAATGGTTCTATTTAGAACCAGGAATGGTTCCATCCCGCGCTTCATATATGGAACTCCAAAATGGTTCTATATAGAACTATTTTTTTTGGTAAAAGGTTCTATTGGCCAAGTATGGAACCCCAGGGTTCTATATAGAACCCAGAGGAACCCTTTTTTTTAAGAGTGTATAGAACCTTTTAGGGGTTCCAAATACGTAGCGCTGATAGAACCATTTAAGGTTCTATATAGAACCGTAGGTATGAAATAGTTTCTAAACAACACAGTATCGTTATTTACGGGTTACAATAATCAAATTTTCACAGAAGTACTGGGATAAACGCTTATAGTTTGAATATAAAATGAATATTTGATGCTAACTTGGTGCTTCAAACAACGATTGTATCAATTACATTGTTACACCAGTGACTGTTTGACTATTTGTTAGAGATTCATTCAAAAATGCTGATTCATCAGGTAATGAAACAAGTCAAATCTTTATGAGTGAGTCATTGAGTGAGATTAGTTAACATTTTGTCAGAACCTCTAGTAAATTTCATGTCATTTTCATGTTTAGATGACTGTTCAGAATCGCAGGAGAATCTGAAGACACAACTTTTCTGAGAATTTCAGAGTCAGCCACAACATAATAGCAAAAAATTCTCTCAAAATCAACACTAAAGGGTCTGACTGATTATATGGTCCTACCACTACTCCATATGCATACTCTTACACACAGCCAAAACTACAAGAGTCCCCCTGGATTTGTAAATGCAACAGGCCTGAGGACAAAAGCAGCAGCAGGGGGCGCCGGTCAAAAGAGCAGCTTCAGCAACATCACCCTGCTCTGCAAATGATTATATTATTTACCCTCTGAAAAATTATGTAAATAAAGAAAAATCAAGCAACAGCTGATGCAAGATGTGCAATGAGCGAAGTAAGACTTCATCTGAAGCGGTCCAGCTGAATAGAGGAACATCACATGAAAGAGCCATCTTTCATGAAACCTATAACTGTGGACATCCTCGGCATCTCTGAACCGCTGTCACGGACTCAAACGATCATCTCGGTCTGTTAGCAGCTGGAGGGAAAGGTGTAGCATACACTTTTCTAATTGAACACACAGGGTATATATAGACGACGAGCACGTCTCTCCTTTCAGTGAGATTCCTCAAGCTAGGAGAGCCTGTAGGACCCGTACACACAATAACTCATGCAAAGACGCATAAACATGTCTAGACGCATCTTGAAAGAGTTGTGAGCAGGTTGAGCAAGTGTGATGGATTCACAAACACACTCTCGGGTAACTAGAGGACGGGAAAATACATCCAGCGTTGATTTAAAGAGAGGGCTCCCTCGTTCTCGCCACCACAACAATGAACATGTTTCTATGACACAAATCCACTTTTGAAAAGCCAGAATCACCCCACCGGCCTGCAGGAATGTGACAGCGTTCGGCAAAGCGTCCCCGGCTGGAAATATGACAGCGGCTCGCAAACTACGAGCCAGTCGCACCGACGTGGCGAGCTTCTCGTGTGTGTGAGGTGAAAAACTCCATGAAAGAGCACCGCAGGGGATGCTGGGACCAAAAAACACAAATAGAAATAACATTAGAGAAATAGCTCATATACCTTTCAAATCTGGTGTACGACGGCCATAAAATAAGTATTTGGACACTTAAGACACACTAAAAATGAATGAATGTCATTACAAAATATAACAATTCAATACCAACATATATATATATATATATTGTCTTATATAAAATGAATGCAATAGGATATTCTGTCAATTTATATAATATATATATATATATATATATATATACACTGTTATAATTTACACATTATATACACACACACTGTATATAATGCTATTTATACATTGATTTAAACGTTTAATAAATAATAAAAAACAAATTTGTAAATAATGTAAAGGTTTTCTATTTATTTGACACATTTTTAGGGCTTTCAACTCGATTAATTGCATCTAACATAAAGGTTTGTAAATATATATATATATATATATATATATATATATATAGTGTGTGTGTGTGTATATATATATATAATATATATATATACACACACACACACACACACACATTACTAATTTACAAACTTTTATGTTAGATGCGATTAATCGATTTGACAGCGCCATTTTTTTGTGTGTGCAATTTTACATTTTTAAAGCAGTTTATTTCTTAATATTTGTGTGGAAGATACTTTGATGAATGTAAAGTTTTAATGCAAATATTTGAATTTAAAAATAAATAAATAAAAAAAACCTTACTGACCCCAAACTTAAACATTAATAACATTTATTGCAAAGAAAACATTACATCAGTCTGTAACTTGGTCTGATACTTTGTGTAATATTGTGACATTTATCAAGTGTGTCCAAGCAGTTTTTGGGACAACTATAAATAATCTAATAAGAAAAATAATGATGAAAGTTGCAAATGTAGGACCAAGAATATGAAACACAGAAGGTCCCCAGTGGATGTTTCAAAGAACAGACACTAAAAACAACTACCAATTTGTGCAGTTTCATGTACTTTTCGTGTCAAATTTACAACTTGAACACCACCCAAAAACAGTTGTAAATTCCCGTATAGGAAACTTGGGACTTTTAGCCGTGACTTTCAGAGTCTGAGGCCTTATTTTAATTACGGCGGATCCTAAGTGTGATTGATTGCGAGTTGTAATTGTGAATGTTAAAGGTACGATTTGGTTTGCTCACACACAGTGTACAGCTGATGAATAATAGCGATAAAGCAGAAAAACACACCTCATGCCAGCTACGGCTCTGAGCCTAATTGTGCATATCTGAATTACAGCCATTAGGAGCAGAAAAAGAAGAGGTAAAAGACTTGGAGTCGTTCAAGGACAAACAAAAGACGATGTGAGAGCGAGATGACATGAAATAAACATTTTCTTTCTCAACCACACACACACGCGATTGCTAAAGCGGAAGGAGTGCTGAATATTAAACGCCCCACGAGGGAGGCCATGATCACTCCTTCAGCAGTATGAACACAGGAACTATTAGCGTAATGAGGGTTAAGAGGACATATTTACACTTTAAAGCATCTTATTTTCCCCACTGAAGTCCATTTAAAAGGTTAGTCAAGACTTCAGGACCAAAAACAATTTGGTTTGTTAATAAATACACAGATTGTCTTTGCTGCTGTATACAGAAATGACTGATGCAGCTAAAAAGCAATCTATTGGTTATTTATGTAAAATGTGTGTTTTTGTAGTGTGAAGACTAAAAAGGATCAGATGAGGAATCATTTCAACCAAAAAGTCATTATAGCCAATTAGATTCAAAAAGTTTAATGCAAGAAGCAAAATAATCATAAATGTATAATCAAATCTATCATAAAACAATTTAAAAATTATGGCAACTTTATATTTATCTTTGTTTTAATCTTAACTAACGCAATAATGGAAATGTCACAAAGTTTTAACACTAACAAACAGACTTTTTGAAATCAATTCAATGAAACTGAGTTAAACTTCAACACACTTTTTGCGACTGCAAAGTTAATCTCAATGTTGTATCAGCAAAATAACTACATGCATAATGTGAATATTTCATATGGCCCAGTCCTACATGTAAACATACACGACCTGCGTTATGATTGTTTGAGTGTAGTCCAAACTGCTGACCAGGGGTGGGTTTCCCAAAAGATTCATTAGCCAAATATGATTGCTGTTTGCGTCTATTAATAATTAATAATGACACCAGTGGAGTAGTCTATGTGATACGCAGATATACGCTGTATACCCACTAGAAAAGGTCAAGGATTTCCGTATACCCACTAGAAAAGGTCAAGGATTTCCGTCTACCCACTAGGAAAGGTCAAGGATTTCCGTATACCCACTAGGAAAGGTCAAAGATTTCCGTATGCCAACTTGGAAAGGTCAAGGATTTCCGTATAACCACTAAGAAAGGTCAAGGATTTCCGTATACCCACTAGGAAAGGTCAATGATTTCCGTAAACCCACTAGGAAAGGTCAAGGATTTCCGTATACCCACTAGGAAAGGTCAAGGATTTCCGTATACCCACTAGGAAAGGTCAAGGATTTCCGTATACCCACTAGGAAAGGTAAAGGATTTCCGTATACCCACTAGGAAAGGTCAAGGATTTCCGTAAATCCACTAGGAAAGGTCAAGGATTTCCGTATACCCACTAGGAAAGGTCAAGGATTTCCGTATACCCATTAAGAAAGGTCAAGGATTTCCGTATACCCACTAGGAAAGGTCAAAGATTTCCGTATAACCACTAAGAAAGGTCAAGGATTTCCGTATGCCAACTTGGAAAGATCAAGGATTTCCGTATAACCACTAAGAAAGGTCAAGGATTTCCGTATACCCACTAGGAAAGGTAAAGGATTTCCGTATACCCACTAGGAAAGGTCAAGGATTTCCGTAAATCCACTAGGAAAGGTCAAGGATTTCCGTATACCCACTAGGAAAGGTCAAGGATTTCCGTATACACATTAAGAAAGGTCAAGGATTTCCGTATACCCACTAGGATAGGTCAAGCATTTCCGTATACCCATTAGGAAAGGTCAAGGATTTCCGTATACCCACTAGGAAAGGTCAAGGATTTCCGTAAACCCACTAGGAAAGGTCAAGGATTTCCGTATACCCATTAGGAAAGGTCAAGGATTTCCGTATACCCACTAGGAAAGGTCAAGGATTTCCGTAAATCCACTAGGAAAGGTCAAGCATTTCCGTATACCCATTAGGAAAGGTCAAGGATTTCCGTAAATCCACTAGGAAAGGTCAAGGATTTCCGTATACCCACTAGGAAAGGTCAAGGATTTCCGTAAATCCACTAGGAAAGGTCAAGCATTTCCGTATACCCATTAGGAAAGGTCAAGGATTTCCGTATACCCACTAGGAAAGGTCAAGGATTTCCGTAAATCCACTAGGAAAGGTCAAGGATTTCCGTATACCCACTAGGAAAGGTCAAGGATTTCCGTATACCCATTAAGAAAGGTCAAGGATTTCCGTATACCCACTAGGAAAGGTCAAGAATTTCCACATACCCACTAGGAAAGGTCAAGGATTTCCGTATACCCACTAGGAAAGGTCAAGGATTTCCACATACCCACTAGGAAAGGTCAAGGATTTCCGTATACCCACTAGGAAAGGTCAAGGATTTCCGTATAGCCACTAGGAAAGGTCAAGGATTTCCGTAAACCCACTAGGAAAGGTCAAGGATTTCCGTATACCCCCTTAAAAAAGCATGAGGATTCGAAACAACATCTTTTTGTGACAGAACTTTCATTCATAAATTCCCCCCGCCGTCTGGGTTTGCGCAGCGACACGGATTGAATCGCGGAATCCAGTCACAAATGTAAGTAGCTGCAAAGCGGATTGTCACGCAATTTGGCCATTTCTGAATGAATAAATCAAATATATCACAGTATAAACACGACAAAAAACTAGACTACACCACTGAATGACACTATTGCCTTTGTTTCATTATGAACTTTTTTTTAACATTGACAGTTATTGAACTGAACTGAATCAACATTAAACTTATAATAATGACCATAGAGCTGCTTTACAGGTGAAACTGAAGTAGTTTTGTAATGAAATAAATGTAAATCACTGTCAATGTGATTGAACCAAAATCAAATAAACCCGGGTCACTTTATCCATGTGTTTTCCGGGATCTCTGTGTGAAAGCAGCTAGTGATTCGACTGTATAGTGTCAGCACACCAAGATCAGTCCTAGACAGGACACGTGCGTCTCTCTCTCTGCGCCCGTCTTCAGTCCCGCAACACATGGGCACAGAACAGGGCAGCTGGGACGCTATAGTCGAGGCCCACGGGCCCTCAGAGGCTGGATCTCTGGCCCGTGACGGCCGTCTCTCGTGTGTGCTGCGTTCCCTCCAGCCGAGTCCATCTGTTGCCGCAGGCTCTGTGTGATCAGCTTCTGCACACAGCCTTCTGCTTTCTCTACACTTTACCATCCATATTCCTTTGTTCCTCTGCTGGCATTGTATAAAAATAATCTCTGTATTTTATACAGTTCATATTTATGCATTTATGCGATGTTGCTTTTGATGCTTAAGTTTTATGAAAACTATGATACACTACCATTCAAAAGTTTATGGAAAGTAAATACTTTATTATAAATGAATACTTTTATTCAGCAAGGATGCATTAAATTGGATGCAGAAAAGGCATTCATAATCAGTAATGATGCTGTATACTCAACCAGGCCAGTAGTTGATGATGTCAGAGCATACGTATGACGTCAGCGTTTTCACAA
This sequence comes from Pimephales promelas, assembly GCF_016745375.1. Next base: position 1,006,678 of record NW_024121910.1, read on the forward strand.
ATTTGCATTTTTGAATGCAAATCTGAATGACGATATCTGAAAACTATATCATTTACACGACAACAGCATTTGGGAGTGTGAAAACGCAAACTTTTGAAAACTAGTTTCAAAGTGCACATTTTTAAAAATAATAGCGCTAGAAAACTAAAGTTTTCAATGTTTATAATAAAACTAGTTTTCAAAAGTTTGCGTTTTCACACTCCCAAATGCTGTTGTCGTGTGAACAAAATAGTTTTCAGTTGCACTCTGTTTTGTGTAAACAAACAGCCCCAAAAAAGTACAATAAAATCTTCTCAATATTCTTGCGATGAACACAATTAGCGCTCTCCGATGCAGAATTGGCACCCTAATGTTGAATACCCGAGCGTGATGGGGCAGAGAACCAGAACAGCCTCATTTTGCTGTTGTGAAAAATCTTTCATTTTTGCCAAAGTCATTAGCATTAGCTGTGGAAAGCATTAATCCCTTTTAGCCTTCAAAGGCCGGATCCAGGTCCCAGACCTCCTCCGTGCCGTTCCACTGATGCTGCCCGTCACTCCGCTCCCAATGCAATTTGAAATCCTTTAAAAAAAAAAACGATTTTCTTTTCCATGCCTTTTTTCCTCTCGGCCGGGGCCTCCAATGGGGACCGTCAGGACGCCCACACACACAAGCCACACACATGTCAGCGGCAATCACCTTCAAACAGCAATGCAACCCCGCATAAACGTCAATGAGACTCAGAGACGCTCCGCAGGGGAAGGACGCCGTTGAATATGGATGCCACTCAGAATGACGGCTGATATTGTCAATGAATTCATATATAAAACTCTTCAAATAACTGAGTGACATTGTGTTGTGACAGAATTTGTCTTTTGCAAAACACTCGAAAGACCCGGAAGCAACAATGATGATGAGTTAGATAAATACTCCTAAAACAGCCTGGAGTTGTGCTGGCCCACAGGAGGTCACCTGCGCTAGTGAGCCTTTTTTAGCATTTCAGATATGGATTTATAGCGGTTTTGGTAAAGATTACAGATCTACAAAATCACCGGGGGATAAAAGAAGTGGCACTACAAACTTTACTATATTTTTGAGTGGCATGAAAGTAGATCAGATGTTTTCAAAATACTGTAGTGTCACTATTAGTGTGCAAAAAAACAAAGGGAAAATTTGCTTTTCCAACCACCACTAGACGAAGATCTATCAGAAAGAAAAATAATTTCATTTTGGCACCTTGCAAGTATATATCTTGTATTTCTTTCTGACGTCTCTTCTAGTCTGTTTTGCTTGGCCCACAACCGTAAGTGTCTCTTGCACCTAATTGGCTACAAATGAAGACTGATCCTTTATCGCTTGCACCTGCCCATAGTCAGAACGGCAGACAACTTTTAGCAAAGGATTCGCTAGAACAGATCACATTAGAGCAAATCTCTGGTCACTCAAGAACAGAAAACAGTGCTGAGCGCAGCAAAACATAGCGTAACGGAGATGGATAGTCAGGGCTTCTGAAAGAGACACACCTCAGCAAGGGCGACGCAGGCTAGACCTAATCCTTCAACCACTATTAGTCTCTTTCTGCCTTTGTTCCACTTTAGCCCGACCTCGCTGCAAGCGAAACAATGACCTCGTATGGCATTAGTTCATTCTGGAGTCAAACAGGGCAGTTTCACAGTGGAGAACATTATATCCAATGCCAGTATTACATTCATTCATTATGGCTTCATTCAGTCCATAAACTGCCACCACTCCATGTCTTTTACATACAACACAAGCACAGAAGACAGACGACCCGTGCCACAGAGCCAGGCTTCCTGCACAAACACAACATACTAAAGATTAACGTGTTTGGACTGTGATTTGGAAACAGGCTCGTCCTGCCAGGCGAGATTTAGGAGTTTCTCTTGCGCTGCATCTGGCCGAGATGCTCAAGACAAACGACAGATCTGGAAAATCACACGTAATCCACAGCACTGGGAATGTGTTCGAAAACCTGAATGATGAAACCTTTACAGCTGCATTTCCATGGGAAAACTCACAACGAGACCTGTTTAGGTCTGCAGTAAAAGAGCATGACATCTACCTATATAGAACCTAGAGGAAAAATATGAATGTAATGTTTACAATGTAATAGGTGATGCAATGGCATTACAATTAAAATGATATTTTAAAAATCATATGCAATGATATATTTTTAAACTATAATATCGGTCGGTAACCGATATGCTACTGATACATCCATCCAACATAATTATTTTCATTACTCACAACCGAAGTAGTTGTTTATAATAAGGTGACAAAAAATAATTGATAATTCTCACATTGTGTATCAAATAATCACACTTTTATAAGACAAAATGCAGACACTTTATAGAGGTCAAACGTCAGTGAAACTACAGTTGTTGTAATAGGTGATGCAATGATATTAAAATTAAAAATGATTGAAAAAATTATATGATATTAAAATGATTTTGGCTATTATGGATAACCGAGAATTACTTTTATGTTACACCAGATAACCGATAATTATCCGGTAATTATTTCTATTAAATAACACATTAATTATAGACTTTTTTGGCTATACAAATTAAAAGTAAAAAAAACCTACAAACTAAAAATCTATCATTTTAAATGCAACAATGCAAAAAAAATTCAAACCGATATTCATTTTGTGATTTGCTAAATCAGTGTAATTTCTTTAAATAACTTTAATTGAACATAAGATGACAAATGTAATAAAAATGCAAAAATACAACAATTACATTTAATTAATTAAATATCAGATATCGTCTGATTTATCGTCTTTTTTTTACTATATCAGTCGGTAACCGATATGCTGCCGATATATACATCCATCCAAAAAAAATATTTCATACTTCATTACTCATAACCAAAGTAGTTGTTCATTTAATTAATTAAATATCCGATATCATCTGATTTATCGCCTTTTTTAACTATAATATCGGTCGGTAACCGATATGCTACCGATATATACATCCATCCAACATAACGATTTCATACTCAATTACTCATAACTGAAGTAGTTGTTCATTTAATTAATTAAATATCCGACATCTTCTGATTTATCGTCTTTTTTTACTAAAATATCGGTCAGTAACCGATATGCTACCGATATATACATCCATCCAACATAACTATTTCATACTTCATTACTCATAACTGAAGTAGTTGTTCATTTAATTGATTAAATATCCGATATCGTCTGATTTATCATCTTTTTTTAAACTTTAATATCGGTCAGTAACCGATATGCTACCGATATATACATCCATCAAACATAATTTCATACTTCATTACTCATAACTGAAGTAGTTGTTCATTTAATTAATTAAATATCCGACATCTTCTAATTTATCGTCTTTTTTTACTATAATATCGGTCGGTAACCGATATGCTACCGATATATACATCCATCAAACATAATTTCATACTTCATTACTCATAACTGAAGTAGTTGTTCATTTAATTAACTAAATATCCGATATCATCTGATTTATTATCTTTTTTTTAAAACTATAATATCGGTCGGTAACCGATATGCTACCGATATATACATCCATCAAACATAATTTCATACTTCATTACTCATAACTGAAGTAGTTGTTCATTTAATTAATTAAATATCCGACATCTTCTGATTTATCGTCTTTTTTTTACTAAAATATCGGTCAGTAACCGATATGCTACCGATATATACATCCATCCAACATAACTATTTCATACTTCATTACTCATAACTGAAGTAGTTGTTCATTTAATTGATTAAATATCCGATATCGTCTGATTTATCATCTTTTTTTAAACTATAATATCGGTCAGTAACCGATAAGCTACCGATATATACATCCATCAAACATAATTTCATACTTCATTACTCATAACTGAAGTAGTTGTTCATTTAATTAAATATCCGATATCGTCTGATTTATTGTCTTTTTTTTAAACTATAATATCGGTCGGTAACCAATATGCTACCGATATAAACATCCATCCAACATAACTATTTCATACTTCATTACTATACTACATTATAGATGTCAAACATCAGTGAAAATACATCGGCAGTTACTTTACTTTACTTGACTTCTGAACCACTTGGTTATTGAATGCAATGACATATGGACTCCTTAAAGTGGCACTTTTTGGGGTCACTGAAATGAAGCCAGACCATGTGCTGATAAAAATCACAAATTAAACTGGGCAGTAAGGGGTAAAAAGGAGCTGAACCAGCATCTCTTTCACTCTACGAACATACAGAAGGGTGCAACGGCAGGGGTCAAAGCAATTACTGTAAGTACAGGAAGAGGAGGGACGGGGAAACGGGTGTATGCGTGTGTGTCCTCGTAATTTACCAGCGAACACTTTCCCTGCCCTGGTCCACCCGGGCCGCTGCTATTCTATTAGCGTGGCAGGATAAAGAGGACGGGCTCATCAATCCAGAGACTTTAATTGAGCTGGCTTCTCTCGGACAGAATAATTAAAAAACAGGGTGAGGGAAAAACAGCAAGAGGTCCTTCATGAGTCTCGACGGAGGGGGGCGAAGACGACAAAAAAGCCAGGATGAAGGTGATGGATCGGGCCGGCAGAGTGCTGGGATTCGAGGACATAAATAAGGAACACTGCTGGGCCACGCTGATTACAAAGCCAGATTCCCAGACTGTGTCAATCGGGGAAAATGGAAAAGCGTCTGAGGCAGAGGAGCCACTGGAGAAGAGGAATTGCTGGATGATGAAGCTCGCAGGAATTTAAATGACGGAGCCGCACGCTTCTGTCACTCAGCCCAGGACCCACACACAAACACACACGCACATCTAAAGGCAGAGAGGGAGTTATTTTGACGTGAATCAGATTTCTTCTCCGCACAAGCTTTATAATACTCGAGTCGTGCCATCCGAGAAGACGAGATGTGCAGCGCAATCTAATGAGCAGATAAAAATGAACGCAGACGCTGAGCAAGGTGTACCTCGCTGGGACACACCGCTTATTCTCCCTCCCGTCATCTCCCGCCTAGGGATTTCCAAACAGTCCATCTGTTTATAAAAGCTTCAGACGTACAACAGAACAACACTTGCCTTGGTTTCCATCCATGCATTATCAATTTAAAATAGTAACACTTTATTTTACAATGTCCTTGTTGCATAGGTTACATATACTAGTAAATTATGCATAATTACATGCAACTAACCATCCTATCCTAACCCTATAGTAAGCATGTAGTTGCTTAATATAACTCAGAGTTTCCACACCTTGGTAAACTTCAAATTCAAGAACCTTTCAAAGACTTTCCAGGTCCAATACCCTAAAATTTAGAGGGGTGGTAAAATGCCATTTTCACAAGATGTAAAATAAATCTCTGATGTCCCCAGAGTGTGTGTGTGAAGTTTTAGCACAAAATACTACACAGATATTTTTATATAGCATGTTAAAGTTTCTCTTTTTGAGGGCCCTTTAAATGAGCGGTATATTAAAAATGAACATTGTTACAAAAATATATACCGGTTTTCGGTATGAACTGGTATACCGCACGGCACTAGCGAAACATAGCGTTCGTTCCGAACGTTGTGTAATTAAATACATCGGTATAGCTGTATATTAAAAATGAACATCGTAACAAAAATATACACCGGTTTTCGGTATGAACTGGTATACCGCACGGCACTAGCGGAACGTAACGTTCGTTCCGAACGTTGTGTAATTAAATACATCGGTATGGCGGTATATTAAAAATGAACATCGTAACAAAAATATACACTGTTTTTCGGTATGAACTGGTATACCGCACGGCACTAGCGAAACGTAATGTTCGTTCCGAACGTTGTGTAATTAAATACATCGGAATGGCGGTATATTAAAAATGAACATCGTAACAAAAATATACACCGGTTTTCGGTATGAACTGGTATACCGCACGGCACAAGCGAAGCATAACGTTCGTTCCGAATGTTGTGTAATTAAATACATCGGTATGGCGGCATATTAAAAATGAACATCGTAACACAAATATACACCGGTTTTCGGTATGAACTGGTATACCGCACGGCACTACTTTCAAAGACCCGTGGGAATATATATCTGCACTGTAACAATGATATCTTAAAATAAAGTGTACAATAAATTTATTAGCGAAATTGCATTTTTTTTTTTTTTTTTGCAATATTGCAATATTTCCAGAAACTAATGGCCCGGGGAAAAAAAGTCAAACGCAATTAAAGAGAGGTATTTGGACTCTTTTGCTATTTGGTTGCTCTTTTTTTTCCCCCTGTTCCTCTTGCATCACTTCTTTCCCACTGTGCGTCAGCTCTTTCTGTTCAGCGGAGGGAGGGGCCGACCGCTGTAATCATGAGAGTTTGTGCATGGCTTGCTTTTTCCTGTAATTTCCCTCCTGCACTCCAGGCCTGGTGCGGTCAGACAGACAGCGGAAGAACGTGACTGATTCAGAAAACAAAAGAGACCCACACACAAACACACACACACACACGCTAGAGCGGCACAATTAATCAAATTAATCACGGCATAGCCTTGTGCAGTTATTAAACCACAAACTCTGCAGGTTTCAAGCTAACTGGATGGGTATCTACTCCATCTCTGGTCTATCACACACTCTTCCCAGTGTTTTACACACGCATGGATGGATTTAGGGGACTGTCAATATGTAAACACTCTACATGACCTCCATCTGAGCAGGTAATCAGACTACGGTTCTCTTTAAGGCGTCTGGCGTGTGCTTCCCTCATCATGAACGCCAAACACTCCAGGTTGACTTTACAACATTCACGCGATTGCAAACATTTTGGCAGCAACTAAACAAATCTAACTAATGACTAGCTGGAGCGAAGTCAACGACACACAGATGTCTTCCTTCAGCATACTGCCAAAAAAGGCTCAAAATTATGTAGAAATTACACAGAAATATATAAAATATACAACAGAGAAATATACTACAGTTGTATATGTAAAATTAATTATTACATGTATGTATTATTATTTATTATTAATAAATAATTTTAATATTATTATTACTATTTTAAATAATTATAATCCTCCCAAACATATATACTACACACACACTAAATACTATATAAAATCTATAATTATAAATGTAATATAATATAACTGTTGTATAATAAAATAAGTTAGACAAACAAAAACAATAGCCTAATACTATTAATAGAAGTGGACTGGGTTCACACAAACACAAAAATAACACTTTCAAAGAAAGATAAAACTGAACACAACAGAAACTACATTTTAACTTCGATATTCAAATGGCAACAATGTAAGCACAATGAGAGTTCAAATCACAATATTTATCAAAACTAGAGCCCGACCGATAAAGGATTTTGAAGGCCGATACCGATACAAATATTTTTGGGTTGTAAAATCCGATATACCGGCCGATATTTTATTTATTTATTTGAAACTGGACATGATAGTCACAAATTTTGTCATGCTTATTTGGGTTAAGAGAACTGATGGGGATGTTCTTTTAATTGTTATTCAAGCAATGACCAACTCAACGAGTGTTGCCAACAGGAACGGTGTAGAGTGCCCTCTGGTGGACAAACTATACAACTCCAACACTCATGACATGGTTCAAGCGTGTTTCGTCCATTTTTATTTTATTTTTGAAATATTCATTTATCGGCCATTATAACTGCCGATACCGATAGTTTGGAAAATGCCTAATATCGGCCGATAATATCGGTCTGCCGATATATCGGTCTGGCTCTAATCAAAATCTTAATGAGATATTTGAGGCGCCTCTACATCGCAACTAAGTTTGGGATTACTGGGAAAAGAATCACATACTACAGAGTCCCAGTTCTTTCCCAGCACACAGACACTTATCAAAGTCTCTCCTCTCCAGACTGAGTTTTGTCCGGCCCTTCCGTGTAATCCCTCAGGAAGCAGAGAATCAAAGGTGTGTTCACATGACCTCGCACGACCTCGGATCACACTCACTCGAGGCCCACACCGTGCTGACAGAGGCTGCCGTCCTGCACAGGTTTATGCAGTTTAGTACGAGAACCTCAGGAAACAACGAATGCTAGCCATGGGAACTCCCAAGCTGCTGTTTGAGGAGGGACTAAGTGTTTTTTGCATCTGGGAGTGCGCAACAACATAAATAAATAAATAAATAAACCTGTTTGATAGGCAAACCAAGTTAAAGATAAATTCTAATCACTAAAATGAAGAAATATTCAAAAAATACATATTTTTTATAATATTTATTATTATTTTGAATGAACAAATAAAAGAACGAACGTCAAGTTCACAAATCACGTTATCAGTTTTTGAATGTCTACTCAACCATCCGAACTGGACCCGAGCACATGCATGTTTGAGTGTTTGTACAGGTAAAACATTGACCCTCATTTGACCCCAAACGACCTCATCCCGGAGAACAGCACCAGACTAATGGCATGTTCAATAACTATAATCAAAGCATCTCCTCCACCCTGCGTTCTTCAGAGCGAGAAGCAGCTTATTAACTCTTACCGTCCACACTCAGCTCCTATTACTGCTGACGGCTCTCACACACACACACACACACACACACACACACACACACACACACAACCACCACTGTCAGCAAAGTCACGAGCACACTGAGGGTTCCACCCCTGATACAGCCATGAACAGAGTACAGCGTGTGTGTCACAGGGTCAGGTTATATGAAGAGCCAGAGCTTACTGACAGTTAAGGACTTTATGATAAAGTTATACATTTTCTATTGTTTAAAATTAAAAAAAAATGGGGGGAATGTGGATAACAGGGTTAAATAACTGATTCTGTAAACATTTAAATTGTGTTTTTTGGTCATTTTATGAAAATACAAACAATTATTTAATATTTCTTTTTTGTTATAAATGTTTTAAGTAAATATCAAAAATAATTGTATACACTCTAAAAAATGACCCAACATTTGGGTAAAATATGGACAAACCCGAAATGTTGGGTTAAAAATGTAATTTAAACATTTAACCCAATGGCTTGAGTATGTCCATATTGGACCCAAAGATGGGAAAAAACAACCCAGAATTTTTTAGAGTGTGCGTATTAATATTTGAAAAATATATATTTATTTACTATCGAAATTTCCCAATTATTGAGTAAATGGAATTTCCAGGCCTAGAAATGTTAATGAAATAAGCGAAATAATTTTCTCTGAGCTTTGGAAAGCCTGTAAATCAGGTGCAACACAACACATTTCAAGTTGTTTTTCTTTCCATGTTGAAGGAGCATGAAACGTCAAAATCAGAGCCAATACAGATAGTTGATGTTTAATATCATTATGTGGGATGATGGACCAATGAGACTTTGTGTTATAGTCCACAGCAGTGCCGGTTGTAGCTACTCAAGACAAAAACCATTGGAGACTTTCAATCCATTTAATGCCTAATGCTGAGACATGTCATTAAAGATGGATTATAATACATAAAATACAGTAAATGATCACTAAAGCCTGGTGCCAATAATCCCTCCTTGCACGTCTCGTTTGATTTGGACGCGGTGTTATAAGTACAGATCAAACTGAGAGTTCCCCTCCTTCCCCCTGCACTAGATCACAAACCTGGCAGCAGTGAGTCAAATTGAGTCATGCTATTTTTAAAGAGGGGGCGTTCACAGAAATCTCTCACTGCTCGCTCAGGATTAATGCCACCGGTGGCCTTTTGAACCACCGGGAGTTTATAGCGACGACTGCACACACTCTTCGACTCCACCTTTTATTTAGTAAACACTGACCACACACACACACACAAGCTCTTTAACTAACTCATTTCCATTAGCTTGTTTCTGTATGCAGGCCAGAGGCGCATCTCACAGCCAGAAGTTAGCATGCAGCTTTAAACAACTTTACAAATACGTCTGGAATTAGGTTGGACGATTGTGCTAATGAATACACAAATACGTGTGAGATGAATGCCAACATGTACGCTAGACCAGAGCCCTGGGGCTTCAGAGTTTCAGCAGAAGTAGGTTAGAAACTCAGGAGCCTGAACTCAACCAATCATTATAGTATGGAAGAACGAGCCTGCGAGAACAAAGTCAGACCCTTTCCGAAGTCTTCATCTCAAACTCATCCAGTGTTTACAATCAGGAGCAGAAAACACAATTCACAGCCACACCAGCCCTTCATTTGGCATAGCTTTCATTTCTCCTCTGACTGCCGCAAGACGTGTGTGAGAATCGAAATCAGGAATGGTGAGAGAACATTGGTTTGAAAGCAAACTTGGGTCTTCAGCCGACAAAGTTTAAATCCCGTCGGGCTAGAGCTCTTCCTTTAATGTTTATTTATTAGGTCAGTAGACGGTCTTCTTGGGCTATTTGACCAAGAGCGTCTACACCGCGAAAGCAATCCTATTGAATGTGTTTTCTCTGGTCGAAAGTGGACAAGATCAAATGTTTTTAGACCCCATTTAAACCAGTATTTAGTGTCGTTAGGGTTGGGTATCGAGAATCGAGTATCGATTGGAAGCGAGACTAACTTTTCGTTTTTCCCGGAATCGTTCAAAAGTTAAAATTTCGATTCCTAGTTTCGATATTCGCAGTCCGTCGAGCGGAAGAAGAAACCACTGAACAACACCAACGAAGAAGCCTCTACCGGAAGTGTTGGCATAACCACGCGAGTCGAACATGAGTAACTTACGTCGGCGATCCAAAGTGTGGCTTCACTTTTCCAAAAATAACGAAATCAACAAAAGGAGTATTTTTACAGGAGTGTTTCCTTAAGAAAGGATTATTTCCTTCAGAAAAGCCGTTGGTTAGCAAGGTTAGCTAAACTTTTTTGACCCTGCCTCTTAAAAGAATCGGAATCGAGAATCATTAGGAACCGGAATCGAAACAAGGAATCAGAATCGGAATCAGAATCGTTCAAATTCAAACGATACCCAACCCTAAGTGTCGTCCACTTTTTGTGATCCAATCGAACAAAACGCATCTTACAGTCCCTCCAGAAAAACGTGATTATGTAATCGCATGATTTAGAGCAAAGTCCGATTTTTTTCAAATACATAAATTGCCGATTTTCGTGCAAAATATGCGCGACTTGCATGATTTCATAATCCTCGCATTTTCGTTGCAAAAAAAGTCAGCAAAAAGTTGAAAAATGTTCACACAAGAGCCGCCGTTTCCCCCTGTTGCCGTGGGAACGTTACGAAGTGACGTAATTACACGACGTGAACATCATCGAAAAGATGTAAACCAGGAGAAATTTTCATGTATTCATTTTTACAGAAGTTGTAGCATATTCCTTTTGTAAAGCTACAGAATGTGTTTGACTCATCAATGTTTTGTAAGTTTGATGTGTTTATTAAGGTCTGAAATATTCCAGCCCTTTCTGTGATGTAGTTATGCTTGCTTATCATAGGAAGTAATAAGAAATGTCTCGTTACAGGGAGGTAGTACCCGAGTGAGAAAAGGGCGTTGGTAATCACTTTATCAAACCGCAGTATTTGCAAGTTCCCGCAATTTCATCGCATAAAATTGCATAAATATCCCGCATATTCCGTCGCATTTTTAAAGAAAATGGGCCGAATAATCAAGGATTTTTGCCCGCAACAATCACAAAAAACTGTGTTTTTCTGGAAGGAGTGACCTTAATAACCAAGAGTAAACGTGGACTCTGTGAAAGACACAACAGTTTTAGGCCAATAATATCAAAATTAAATAATCAAAATAAATAACCCTGGCCATTAAACTGTATAATTCGCCACTCTTAGAAAAAAATACCCATGACTGGAACCTCTAAAAGGTTCTAAATATGAAGCAACTGAGAACCCTCCAAAGTTCTATTTAGAACCTTTACTTCTAAGAGTGAATAAATGATGACACACTCTGTAAACTCCCACCTACTGAATGAGTTAGTGTTGTATTTCTAAGCCTGCAATAAACCTAGGAACAAGTTGACGAGACATATCCAGAGTTTATCCTCAATTATTCATGATAATGACGGGACAAAGGGCATCAGAGATGAAGCGATGATCAAGGAACGAAGGTGAAAGCCAACGAGAGGTTATGAATGAGGACGTGGTAAACAAAGAGCTCGTGTTTCACATGAATGAGTCAGGACTGTGCGTATGTCTAGAGAGCGGTGGAGTGAGGTCATTTCCTGCCCAGACTACCCGCCGTGGGTCATTTTCTCAACACTGGGAAAAGAGCCAAGAGGAAAGACGGCTCAATTGCTTGACGCTAGTCATGTATAAGTCTGACAACGACACAACTTCTGGAGTGATATTTCGGCTGCTTTCGTTGAGGTGTAATACGACACAGGCTGAATATTAGGACTCTTATCTGTTCTTAAACACAACAACAGCTCTGGCCTGCAGGCGAATGGCATCTAGAGCACACGGACATGCTTTAATCAGGCTAAATTTGGCTCTTGTAAACAGCCTTTTAGTCACAAAACTGCAACTGACAGCTCGCCAGCCCTCGAGAGATAAAGACTTTGCCTTTGTGAATCAGAAAGCACTAGGGAACAAGTCTTGAGATTGTCAGTGTGCTAAAACACATCCATTTACTCACATTTGACTAGTCTAAACAACTAAAAAGAAGTATATTATGCCAAGCTAAGCTAGGTTTGGGTGCATTGCTTACTCTCAGCCTTGTGTGTACAATATGGGTGATAATATTTAGTTGGTTGATGAACTCAATCCCAAGATCGATCTTTTAGTAGGGCCCTATGAAATCCATTTTATTTTTTCCCAAATTCCATTTTTTCCGTTTTAATTTTTGGGAATTCGTTTTTTTTTTACCCTTGACTGTTATTTTAGTCGTAAAAAGAGTGTGCTTTTAAAGTTAATAATTAAAATGTATTAAAAAATACAACTAAATTAGGAGTGACCTTAAATGTATTGAAGTAATACAGACATTTACTCAGTAGCCTTTTCAAAACAAATACTGCATGATGCAACATAACACTGCCCTCTTCAAGTAACAACAATATATCGTTATGAGCTTTAAACTGTCCAGTAATATAAATTATATTAGTTTATATAAGTTTAAATAAAGTCACACTCTGTCTCTCTCTCACCCAGTGTCACTCATGGAGTTCGCTTCGCTTTTGTCCAGATAGACAGACGCCGTGTGAAATAATCAAAATAAATAACCCTGGCCATTAAACTGTATAATTCGCCACTCTTCGAAAAAAATACCCATGACTGGAAGCTCTAAAAGGTTTTAAGTATGAAGCAACTGAGAACCCTTCAAAGTTCTATTTAGAACCAGATAGACAGACGCGGTGTGCACGTTGTGAGTGTGCGTACGTGTGACGCGAGAGTGAGAGAGAGACGGAGGGCGAGCAGGGAAATACAACTGAAAGAATACGCTGCGTGTTTAAATGGTGTTAAAAAACGAAACGCAGTATGTGGCGGCAAATTAGTCTATGAGTGGGAAACACTGCATAAGTTACGTGCGCACTTCTCGGCTCTTTCTGTCGACGAAATCAGAGCGGTGGAGAGCCGCTTCGCCATGCTTTCATTGTTTTGAATTCGTCATTGGAGCTGAAATGACGGGTTGGGGGGTTTGTGTCGAACAGATTAGCTTGCCCCGGTCTGCATTTTCACCAGAAATAAGTTCTTCTCCCACACAAAAACAGAATTTCAAACCAAATATGTAAAAATCCACGAAATTATGCGTTAATTGGCCAATTCCGCAATTCCGTTATCACGGAAATCATAGGGCCCTATTTTAGTATGTTTTCAGCTGATCCCCCCACTAAATCACAGAATATTATACAGACCAAAGTAGACGAGTAACTGCAAACCCATTAAAACAACCTCTCCCAAAAAGGTCATTCTCCAAAACCACGAGGTGAACTTGTCTTGCCAATCAAGTAGTCAACCATCCTGAACGTGTCGCCGCCTGTTGGACTGTGTAAACAGACCCAAGACGGAGATCCCAGAGAGGGTTGAAAGGGGTGAATGAGGTTTATTGGGTCTGAGTGCAGTTGAGTGACAGTGTGGTTATTTCCCTCGATACTGTAATCTGATTAAACTGAGAATTGTTTTATACATGACTAGATCAACAAGTGTCTAAATCTCTTATGTACGCTGTGTGATAATAATTGTAGAGCTTTCATTCTGACTCGCAGTGCACATTGTGTGTTATACAGGGCTGCATATTTAATTGAATTTAGTGGCGTTACGATTTCTCGATTAAATTTGAGTACTCTATTTTAAAAAAAATCGATTAACCAGCAAATTACCAGAAGTGCTGGATTTCATAGACAAGTATTCGCGAACCACATAGGTTACGTGTTTCTCAGTTCACAATCTCGTCTTTGCATGTGCCGTTGGTTCGGGTTTCCAATTACGTGCATTTCCGTGTTTCATAACAAAGTGTTGCACTGTTATCATTTGCATGCATGGATCATCTCAGCATGCCTGGTTAACAAACTCCATCACTGCATGCTCTGTATTCTTGCAAACTCGCTTTAGTACTAAAACTTCTTTGAGTGTCAGGCATTCAGTTTTATGTGCCACTTTGAACAGAAGCCAAACATATTAAAAACACTGCTTACAAATTGCTTATTAGGACTGGTTGTTTGAGTAGCCCAATGAGTAATTTGACTTATTCATCCCTGTTTTTTGTGCATGGATAAATTGTGCAAAATAAGACATGCATGAATAAAATAAGCTGAGTGTTTGAGACACCAGTAGAGCGTAAAGAGCTGGATATTCAGCCACAGCGGCCCGACTACAGGTTGATCTCTCACTTTTAAACTCATCCGACATGCAGAGACGTCTAAAAGGCTTTTAATCTGGGGATCTGTGGCATTCTTGCCTCTGGTTGTTAATGCACAAAGATACGCATGCTTTTAACTACACCCACACACACACACGAGCGCACACTCGTTAAAGACGACATCAAAACTTCAGCAGAAAGCCTGGAGGGAAATGCATTGAATGCTATACACGACGAGCATGACGAGTCACAATAAAAGAGAGCATTGATGAGATCATTAAAACGAAGCCCTTCTAGTAACAAACTCCCTAAATTCCAACAAGAGTCACTCTATAATCTGCTGGAGAGATCAATGGCGACGCTTATCTGGTTACAGCAGATTAGAGGAGGAATTTCTGCAAGCTAGCTGTGGCGAGCTGGAAATCAAAGACGTTTCCGAAGTGAAGGGTTTTATTGGTTTGTAAATGGCCGCTGTATTCGCCGAGTGCATCTGAAGGAGCCGCTTGTGCTTTACGGCTCCCCCGCCGCAACACTCGAGCAACGACGTCCACGACTGGAGCGATCGAAAACAATCTGAGCCAAAACATACAATCTGGTGTGTTCGGCCCAGGACTGAGGATACGAGTGGCAGACAGTGTGGGAGGACGAGAGAGAATGAGAAAATGAACTAATGGGCCTCAGTCTGAACGAAAAAGATTCATTACCTTTAAAGGGGTCAATCAAACATGATTTACAAGATGGATTTTCACTATAATCAACAATTATATAAGAAACATGACAAATGTAAACATAAAAAAACGTTATATCTTTCGACACCAGGGCGCCGCCATTGTGCACTATTCTAACATGTGACGTCACGGGATTGGTTGGCTGTAGTTTATATTTTGCAGTGAATATCCCGACATCAAACAGTGTATTGACCACGAACAACTAACGTTAGGTACAGTCATTATTAGCTAACAGCTGTAAGCATGAACTAGCTAATGCTAACTTAGTCAAGTTTATTAGTACCAGACAAAAAGTCGACATCTAATATGTTGTAAACAAACTGCATTGTTCACGATGTCTGCCATTATATTCCCGTCTCGTCTTAAACTAAAGCCAACAAACCCCGTGACGCCACATGTTAGAATACTGCACAATGGTGGCGAAAGATATAACGTTTTTTCTTTGTTTACATTTGTCATGTTTCTTATATTATTGTTGATTATAGTGGAAATCCATCTTGTAAATCATGTAAACTTGATTGACTGCTTCATTTCCCCTTTAAAAATAAATAAAATTCATTTATGAAAAATAATTTTACGCACAAGAATAAACCTCATTGGTTCTTGCAGAAGCTCAAACGTGCGGAGTGAATGTGTGAATAAAAGCCTAAATTCAATCTGTTCCTCATTTAAGGCAATCTCTTTTCCATTCCAAAACCACTCAATTCGTATGGATTAGTTTACGATCTCGTAATGAAGTTTTTGAAGCGTCAATGTGGTAGTTGCGTCGCTGTCAATAGAGGGACAGAAATCACTCAGATTTCATCAAAAAGATCTTCATTTGCATTCAGATTAGGGGTGGGATTCGATTCGATTACGATTCAGAGAGCTGCGATTCGATGCTAAAGCTTTTATGAATCTTTTTTGTGTGTGTGAGTGTGACAATAAATACTTTGCTTTAAAATAACGTAATAACGTAAAATAATAATAAATAAAGTAATGACCCATTAAGAATTAACATACAATATTATGTTACTTACATTGCAAAGAACCAACAGGAAAATAAGTGTGTGCCTGAACTAGCCTAATTTTTATTTTATTTTTATTTCATTTTTATTTATTTTTTTAAATCAAAACAGGTTTGAAATGACGTGATAGTAAGTTTTATTTTTGGGTGAACTACCCCTTTAAGCACTGTTCCGTAGTATATTTGGTTTTGCTGAGATATCAAGGTTCGTATTGGGAATCAAGCAGTTTCACAGGTACTATAAACTACTAAAACTTTGGTATCATAAGTGAACTCTACTGCAGTCTGTTTGTCAGACGAAACTCGATGGCAACCGCTGTGGAAGGTTTAAGCTTGCAGCTCTGCGCTGCTATTTGTATTTCTGACAATCATCTGTAAGTGTTACGCTTTTGCTGTAATAAGCTCCCCAGAGTCACGCTGGTCAGGTGACGTTGCTTAGCGCTAAATTTATCTCTGCTCTATTTCTGCTTGAGATTTCACAATTATTTTTGTCACCGCTATTGCTGATGTCTTTTCATCTCATTTCAGGAAACAGAGCTAACTGGTGTTTTGACAAGAGGCAATTAACTTTTACTTAGTTTGCATAGTTTCTCAAGCATATCTCATTTCCAGTAGTCAAGCATGCATGTCCACTAACCCTAACCCTAGCCCACTAGTATGTCCAAGGGGTTGAATTGGAGTAAAACTTAATTTTTTCCCTTCGTTAAAGCTATAATCATTCATATATCAAAAGCCTGTTATGTATACAATTTATTTCTTTCCTAAAAACATAATAAATACAAATCTACTCCAAATGAAGAACAAAAGAATAGACGAAAAGGTTTAAATGTGTTACAATTTTGGACAGACATTTGAACCACAGAACTCTATCAAGATAATAAAATCATTGTAATAGAAATGTCAGGAGGAAATTTAATTTCCAATTTTAATAAAAAAAGATAAAACAAAACATTAATATGTAAATAAATACAGATGAAAGTGATATATTTTATTCATACTGCCTAGATGTGTGAATTTACAAATTTTCATAAATACTGGTTGTCTGAATCATGCATTATAAGGGTATAAATGGATGCCAAGGCCCAATATTTGACGGAAACAGGCTACACCAAACAATACAACCAAGGTTACAGACTGAACCATCAACACAATAGCACAGACTGTCCGGTCAGCGAGACAACTTAAGGTCATAGAGAGACGGCATTCAAAACAGACCTCCTGATTGTGGAATCAGACCTTGCCACGGCAAAACAACAGCAGCTTTCCGATTCTCTCTCCTCCTAATTTATTATTTAGGCCTATTAGGCTAACAATTATTTATATTAGACCGTAATTATGCTCATTACAAGGCAATCTGGAAAACTTTTTACAATTAAAAGAATCAGAAATGACAGAAAATCTCATTATTTATCTAAAGCACGTTTCAGAATAAAACGATGCTACACAACTGTAGACGGCCACATCCACAGGAAAATAAGTGTGTGCCTGAACTAGCCTAATTTTTATTTTATTTTTATTTCATTAAAAACACAAGACATGACCATCAGCAACAAAATAGCAACCCAGCATTACTAGCCCAGCAAAAATGTGCTCGATTTACTGCATCGGACGGTAGATGAAAATTAGATCACATAAGCAAAGTGATGGGTTTATTTGTCAAGCATTAATGCACATCTCATCATCATGATCAAATATTGCAACTGACACTGGCATTTCCAAGCTTAATGGTGGCTATCTGTCATTTAAACAATTATAACCATGTGAAATATGCATTCTTTAAGCTCTACTGAGGAGCACACAAGAGAAACGCTGTTAAACCTGACCCTGTGGAGAGCGTTTAATGACACAGGCTTGATTCTGGGCCTAGCGCCACAAACAGGGCCGAATTCAGCGCTCAGCTGTGTGAAAAACCGTCCAGCGGGAAGCTTCCTGGCCCTGAACCAAGCCCAGGTTGTCCATCGGCTCCTGTGCTCTGCTCATCCTCTTTTCTATCCGCTTTTATCACCTCACACCAAATGTGTTTAGCACGTTAGGTAACCTCATTAGCTCAAGACAGTCCTGGGCTGAGCCGCGCATTAGCAGAGGATCGTCTGGAGAAACCACATGATCTGCTGTCAAACAACATGATGCATGCTTACCTAGACACACGCAAGACACACTAGCAACTCTGATTGGAATAGCATAGGCTAATACTCATACTATTTCAACGCATTCTCATCCTTTAACGTCATATAGAACGCTATATGCAAAAACGGCGCTATACTACGCACCCATTATCGTTAGGGCTAAGTTTAGGTGTGGGGTAGGGTCTGCGTGTCATATTCACGCTAAAGGATTTATGACGCCTTGGGTTCGCGTGTTATATTAACGATAAAGGGTGCCATGTGCGTAGTATAGCGCCGTTTTTGCATTTAGCGTTCTATATGACGTTAAAGGATGAGAACGGGCTGACTATTTTGCGTATATCTTTAGATGGGAGAAATGGTGAGTAGTTACAGTAGCATTTTGACTTGATTCGCTTCTGAAAGAACAAATTGGTAGAGTGAATAATTCAATTACTCATACCTTGATTTGTTCCTGAATTAATCGTTGTTGAACAAATCAATTGAGAAAATGAATCAACTACTTGCTTATAAACAGTTAGTTGAGTAATTCCTGAATGAATCAGTGGTGTTGAAAAAATTGGTTGAAAGAATGATTCAACGATTCACTCATAAACGGTTCCTTGATTCAATTCTAAATGAAACACTTGCTGCGTCCCAATTCGCTTACTTATACTACGCCCTAAAAGTATGTACTCTTTTTGTGAAGAAAAAGTACATACTTTTCAGTGTGTAGCAAAAGAGTAGGCAAGCTTTGGGACATACTATCCCAAAGAATAGTATGTGTCTATAGTTTTTTAGTTTGTAGTTCTGACTGAATCCTCGTCCAACGCGCAATGGTTTGTGGGCAATATCAGCCGTTAAGAGTGTGCATCGATCTACACTTCGGATTCTGACCGGAAAAAGTAGACCATCCGGGTATTTTTGAAACACTCATTTCAACATACTACAATTTGGGACGTACTAATTCTATTTTCGAATACTATTTAGGACAGATAGTACGCAAATTGGGACGCAGGAACTGTTTTTGAACAAACCAGTTGAATAAATAATTCAATGATTTACTCATAAGTAGTCACTTGAATGAATTCTAGGTTTGATTAGTGATCCACTATACTTAAACAATACAAATACTAGCCAAATCTGCTGCAATTTTAGTTTATAAGTTATAGTTTTGATTTAGACCTCATGCTGTCGCTCTAGTCAATACTCAACAGCAACTACAGCCATGCAACTCGCCACAAACCAGCCACAATCCAATTGTGGACTAGGGCTGTGAAACGATTAATCGCGATTAATCGCATCCATAATAACAGTTTGTCTTTACATAATATAAATGTGTGTAGTGTGTATAATTATTTTGTATATATAAATACACACATATGCATGTAAACACGCGATTAATCGTTTCACGGCCCTACTGTGGACGCCCATTACTGCACACTCGTTTTACAAATTCATCCAATAATTTAGTATCAGCCAACTTTTAAGAGCAACATCCACATTTGAATGTCTCCATGAGGTATTTATCTATGCAGGATGATTATAAAAACTGGCAGGTGAATTATTAATAGAGCAAAAGCAGCTCGGTATGAGGGAAGGCCTCGAAGGAAAAAAGGAACTGACTGAGATTTTCTTCAGACTTCTTCCTGTGTGGCAGACTAGCCATTTTATATACATACTAACAAAGTGCAAATCAACCGGGCATCAAACACACATGGTTTCTTCACAGTTGAAGGAAATACACAGCTGCATTTTCTTCGAGTCAAATGACATCTCTGAGCAGGATGAAAGCATAGTGGCAATAACCACATCAAACAGCTAAGCACCACCAGACTTTTTGTTTGAGCTACGAGAGACCGGATCTGCATGCTAGCAATACTATATTGCTGATTTTAATGCGACTTTCAAACCAGGAGAAGGGTTACATGAACACCGTAGGATTACACCATGCAAATTGCCTGCAAATCACCATCACATATGCTAGGCCTGCAAATCTGACACTACAGCCCTTTAAATCACATAAGCGCATAGCGTCGGATCGTGCGGGATAAAGAACCTGAGAGATTCAGATCAGATTAAGGCAGAAACGGCATGTCCCAACCACCAGCGTCTCCTTGTTTGGCTGTTAACGCAAAAGAGAAACATGATAATCCAGACCCTGACCCCTTTGGCTCCATGACACAGTGGAACCAGGCCTGCTCTGCAAACCCACTTGGGTAAATGGTGTTTTGTAGTCCCTGTGTTGATATGCAGAGCAGCGCTGGGCAAGGCGAGACGGCGCTGGGTGCAGATCTGATGTGCTTTAATGAGACCGGCGGAGCGCACATGGTGAAATATTTAAGCGGGAATGGTTACTGGGGTTCCATACACGTGCTTTGATGATGTTCTCCGCTGGAGGTGAGGTCATTGCATCGTGCCATGGGGAAAAATGAGTCATCCACTGGAAGAGCAGGGGGATTGTGGGTGTGTGTGGAAGTTTTGGGGTAATTCTAGAGAGTTAAGAAGATCTGACAGACCTTTGGAGAGTCTCCAGGGTGAGTACGTCCAACATAATGTTTCAGAATAATTTCACACTGCGATGCACAGAACGTATATGTAAGCCAGAGCCACTTTATCTTAAAAGTAGTTTAACTTTCAGTGTAAATAATCTACAAACTACCCAATGTCATCGCTCACAAAACCATAATGATAGAGTTTCCTGCATCACTTGATGTGAAATGTGAAAAACACCTCTACTTCTAATAATTCAATTTTTAATTTAGTAATATTACAGTACAAGCAACTTGCAATGCCCTTGAAACGACTCAGAATACCCTAGAAACCACAAATGACCTTGAAGCCTTTTATGCTCATCACTCTTACACACTCCCTCCAGTTTCTTTATTCAACAGCAACCTGAGTAATTCATGTAGCCTAAATATTCTAGGATAAATGGAAAAGGGGGCTAGGAAAGACAGACAGGGGTTCATGAAAGCACATCAGTATAAACATCTCCTTCCCTATTTGCCATTCAGTGATTAAGACAGTAATTCAGCAAATCTCATTACTCCAGTTTAAAGAAGCAGGAACTTGCAATGATCGCTTCATTAGAGTCCATCTGCAAACGACCAAGCTACAAAGTGAGAGTCCACGTCGCCATTTATCAACCCTACAGAACGTCGGAAGAATATCACCGCAAATGCAGTGAGCTCACAGACTTCAATGCAATTAAAACATTGTTTCGCCACATCATCTTACCAGCACATCTGCTGCATATCAGCGCCAGGGTCTCGTCCGCACCACCTCGCAGTGTTGGTCAAACGGGGCTGTGGGTAAGTAAATGGTGCTATCATGCCACCCTCTGCATACAGCAAAGAGGGGATTAACTGCCGGATTATCTACTAGGAGGGATTAAAGTCAGGGTGGCCACATTTGTGAGGCTAAGAGGAGGCGTTGCGGTGGGACGTCCCTTCCCTGTGAAAAACACTTCCATATTGGAATCAAAAGATCGTACCATTTACATCATTTACCGATGAGACTGTTGAGTTCAAATGGACGGAATCGGATTTATTGGATGAGCTGGGACTCATTTTTATTGTTGGATTAAAAAAATGGCACCATTTGCATGCATTTTGGATTCAAAGCAGCGCATGCAATGGCAACGGTCGCTTTCAGGCTTTTCAGCTGCAGAGGAGGACAATCCAATGCAATTCTGGGTTTTGATGCGATTGAGAGAAACACAAAGCAAAGCAAAAAAACATTGTTGCCAACATTCGGATTATAAATCAGCCAACTAATCCTTGCCGTATATTATGTTACCCATGTTCTTCAGCACTGGCAAAAATAAACACAATGGCGTTCTCAGGCCAGCTGATTGAATGAAATCTAGTACTGGAAGAAATGTACGAGTCTCTCGCTAATGCATCCTTGTGTACACACGCAGAAGCCCACAAAAATGCCTCAGTCGGCTTCTCCCGTTATTACAGAGTCAGACCAATGGGAAGGGAGTGCAGGAAGTGGTGGGAATTACTAGAAAAGGGGACTATTTGGAAATTTGGAAGAGGTCTGCATCAGCTGTTTTGCTGCGGTAGGCGCATGACTCCGCTGTGAGGTCACGTGCGAGTCCTGGCACTCGGGAAAGGATCTTGGAGCTGGTTTTGATTTGGCGTGGCCGTGAGTTTCATCCCATTCTTTGCTGTCAACAGAACAAGTCTCACTGGAAGGTTATCAAGGACACTCGTGAAGGGAACAGGGAAATGTTGTACCATTTGCGAGATGCAGGAGCACTCATAAAGCAGATTAATATTTCACAGTTGATTACATCACCAGCTTGACACAACAGTCAATTATACAGCCGTTTATGCCACGAAATGGCGGCAAGGCGCTTCTATGACAATCTGGCTCTCTAGGAATGTATAGCATTTATATTTTTTTCAATAATGTAGGAGATTTTAGACTGAACTTCTTCAGAGTAGAGAAATCTGTACAAAACAGAACACTACAGAGAGATTGTACTTAATTACATTTGATCACTGGGTCCCTGTGGAAAGCAGGAGGGCGTCCAATCTGAGATGTGAACGCTCAGGTCAGTCTGGGAGTCTCAAGGAGGAGAAAGTCAATTTCAGCCGCAGATAAAACCGGATGCTTTGGGAAATAAAGCATTTGGTGAATGCTAATGTCTTTAAACAAGTTTTTCATGGAGTCAGACTTGATTTTGTGGGTTAAACTAGAATAAACAGTGGCTGTGTTTCCATTGTGCCGTCTGGATCGATGTTTCCTGATACCAAAGCCGAAGTTAATATCCTCTCATCATATTGGTTTCTACTAGAAGGTTGGGATGCGTCCAAACCTGTGCTTTAGTGTTCATTGTAAAAGGTAGTAAACGTTTAATTTTCATCCATTTAAGCGCCAGCTGGCAGCCGTTTTAAAGGGCCGCACGAGAGAAAAAGAGCTGAAAATACATGAAACATGAATGTAGATTGTTTGGAAATACAACATCCGTTATCGTGAGAGCTCTCGTACTACACTACAGGACAGGAAACAGATTACTCTGATTCTTTTGGCACCCACCCCACCTTCCTTTGGATCAGAGACCAGCCAACTTATCTTGGGAGTGGTGGTAAATTACACCAGACCACAACCCAACCCAAGTGAGACAGCTGTTTCGAAGAAGATCGTTTTACATGTTACCCAATTCAAAAATTCACATGCAAGGACTCACAAAAGTGATAAGGACTTTTTCGGCCAGTTGCTTTTTGTACAAAAGCTATATTCTGTTTTGCTAAGTGATGCCATCACAATTAGGTCATTTTTGCAAGTTTGACAAAGCCAAGATAACATAATCCTGGTGACAAATTAGCAGAATTTGAAATAATTTAAAAGACAAGGACAGACAATTTAAGTCGTAAAAGTTGATATACAAAATGTAGGATTTCAGAGCTTCTATTTCCTCACTACAAAAGTGATGTCAAACCCAAAAAATGACCATTAAAACACTTTAATGAAAATATGGCCATTAGATTCACATGATTCTCATGACATTCTCACGATCAATCTCCAGTGGTGAAACCAGTTTGAAGGGAGTACATTTTCTGATAAACAACATATTTGCATGATCCTGCAATATAAGCATTGCTGTGATGACAGCTCTCAAAGAAAAGCACCAGTTAAACCCGACAGTAAGTCACCGTGAAGAATTTTTCATTGCCGCTAAGAGACAGAGTCGACTTGATAGTGTATCTCGGTCTCACGGCACTTTCATGCACCTTTCCGCCGTACTCTTATCTCTCTCAGGACGGAGACTAAGCCGAACAGTGTGAAATGTTCAGTACGTCCCAGCGATAGAGCAATGGGACTTGTGGACTGAGACAGGCTCTGGCATCGACTGAGGTCACCCAAGGTCAGCCGCCTCTACTGTCTGGTTCAATCTGTGTAGTGTTCGACAATTCACAAGAGACTTCGCCTGAACCGACTGGGATGAGGATTAATGTGATAGATGTGTTTGGTTTAGGCTCTGAAAGAAAATTAAAAGCATCAGCCGTAAATTAATATACTTTTGTGGAGTCAATTAGATTAATGATGTTGCTACTTGCTACTGGTTCAGGTTGACCTTTTCACACTTTCATGATAGAAACTGGTTATTGCCTTAAAGAGAAACAGGCATGTGAATTACCTCTGAATGCTTACCAGCCGGGTTGTAAATCATGCGTGTTATTGAAAATAAAGCTGTTTTTGAAAGGAAAAAAACGCTAAGCGACTAAATTATGTCATTGGATGTCCTTGCACACTATCTATTGCCGCTTCCAGAAGCCTGTTTACAAATGTACAATAATGCCAGAGGACATAAATATGTTAGTACAGGGGTGACAGAGAAATTCATTGCACCAGACAAAAGGAATGGTTCAAATTTAGTTTGGAAAGCACAGCACAATAAATAGTCTACTATGTGCTACAGCGCGATTAAGACACGACAGACATTATAATGCAAATAAAGTGCAAAAATAATATCTGATGGATTCAATGGAATGGAATGGGATGGGATGGGATGGGATGGGATGGGATGGGATGGGATGGGTGGGTGGGTGGATGGATGGATGGATGGAATGGGATGGATGGAAGGAATGGAAGGAATGGGATGGAAGGAATGGGATGGAAGGAATGGGATGGAAGGTTGGATGGATGGAAGGGATGGAAGGGATGGATGGGTGGATGGAAGGAATGGGATGGATGGAATGGAAGGTGGATGGGTGGATGGGTGGATGGGTGGAAGCGATGGATGGAATGGGATGGATGGAATGGAATGGAAGGAATGGGATGGAAGGAATGGGATGGAAGGAATGGGATAGATGGATGGAATGGAAGGAATGGAAGGGATGGATGGATGGATGGATTGGAATGGATGGAAGGGATAGAATGGAAGGAATGGATGGATGGATGGAAGGAATGGGATGGATGGATGGAATGGAAGAAATGGAAGGGATGGATGGATGGATGGAAGGAATGGGATGGATGGATGGAATGGAAGGGATGGATGGATGGAAGGAATGCATTGGATGGAAGGAATGGAAGGAATGGGATGGATGGATGGAAGGAAGGAAGGAATGAAGGATAGATGGATGGATGGATGGATGGGTGGATGGAAGGAATGGGATGGATGGATGGATCTACTAAACATGCTTTAGTTGTAATTCTATACTTCTCACTGATACAAACGAATGAAAAACACATTGAATTCATTCAATATCATGGTAGCTGTTCCATTTTCTCCTCAGATTTTCCTCACAGATCTGATAATAGCCATCGCACATCTCAAACAGCGGCAGCTGCGAGTGTGCTCTCATCACGGCACAGAGACGACAAAATGGGAATGTCATGACAGGCCAGCTTGCTGAATGGAGAAGATGTGAAGAGACTAGTAAAAAGTACTGGGAGTCCTAAAACCCAAATGCTGCAGCACTTCATCAGTAAAGATCCTCTGCACAGATTGCAGCCAAACTAGCACACAAACAGGCATTCAGAAACAACCAATTACTATATGGCAGCACATCCTACAAGATTACACTGAGACATTACGATACCGCCAGGGAGAAACATTAAGGGATGCATTTCTGCATATACCTAAAGATCAATCAAATATCAATTGAAATCAGAGCCACCGAATCACAAATACGAAAAAACGCATACGAAAATTTCGGACTCAGTCAGTATGCAAGGGCCTTTACCCTCAATGTTCCAATAGCAGCTTTACAATTTGTGTATTTAGGTTTATTCTTGATTTCAACTTCCTTTCCCTCACGTAACTAGCAATAAGTATAAATTTCCACCTAATTATAAATAATAGAAGTATTTTTACATGTAAATAACATTAAGAAAACTGCATTTGAAATGAATAAGGATCAATATATAAATACTGATACAAAAAAATACAGATTTTTCACTTACTCCTGGTCAGAGGATTCTGTAAATTCTTAGTTTATACCTAGAGTTACATTCCAAATATGTTTAATAGTGCAATGCAAAAATATTTAGCAGTGTGTAAATTGTATGTTAGTGCCTCTTTACATCAAAACAAGGTTAAATTGTGACTTATGCACAGCTGATGCAACTGGCCCAAGAAATATAGGCTTGATTTCACAGACAGGGCTTAGACTAAGCCAGGATTAGGCCTTAGTTCAATTAGGACATTTAAGTAGTTTTAATAAACGTGTCTTAAACATTACTGGTGTGCATCTTTCAAGACATATTTTAAGATACGTCAGTACAAGTTAAAACATGCATTTTAGTCTGGGAATTTTTGTCTGTGAAACCGGGAAAAATATATTTTTTTTAAATAACTGCTTGCAAAATGAGAGTTCAAATAAACACAACCTTTGTATTTTGTGGCAAGGCACTAAACTAACATGCAAAGCCCTCATTCAAGCATCGGTTTTAAAGCAGCAGGCGTTTGATGTGTATTTGCTTAATGCGGTCACAGTCTGGGAGTGTAGAGTCCAACGACATCAGGAATGATATGAACACAGGATTGAGGAGTGGCGGTGAGCGCCAAGAGCCCAGGAGTGCCGTATTAAAGCAAGACACCACAGGTGAACACTAATATATCACAATATCTCCCTATATGGTACATGAAGACTTACATTTTTTGTATTGCATGCTTTCTAAATTGCTAAAAAATGCAGATGAGACATTTGCCACAATTAAAAATGAACTCATTTGCATTTATTCCCAATCAGAAATATGAACATTGGTTCAAAATTCTTGTTGAAATATTGCGAGTTAAGGGATTTTTTAACTTAAAAAACAATAAAATCAGATGACTGATATAAACAACCCACTTTTATAAAAACCTTCAGAATATAAATAGGAATAAAACTGATAGGAATAAAAAAGAAACTCTAGAAACTCATTAAAAGAAACATTTGTATTGTATTTGTAAATCTACAAAAGCAAATAGGAAAAAGTGTCATAAAATAAACACTTAAATATGTATTTTGGATGTTTAGTCTAAACGAAGTGAAGTTTTAGAAGCAAAATAGACCAAAATCAAAAAAAAAATGAAAAAAACACTGCACTGTCTTGCCTTAAAGTCAGCATGAAACAGAAGTAGCGATAAGTGTTTATTTCCCTATTGTGATGTATATCCAAGCTAAACGGCTTTTGGAACAAGAACAAATGTAGGACGGGGCTTGATATTATCAATTTGAAATTTGATTGGACGGTTGTGGTTTGCTATTGGCTGACAGGTTAAGCTCCGCCCTCAAGCCAGTAAATAAAAGAAGAGAGGCTGCAAAAGGGAAGGAAAGTTATTTTATTTAAACATTCATTTAAACTAAATTAAGTATAAGAAATGCTCCAATACTGCATAAAACAAGACTTTATTTCATGGTGACTTTAAAAGAAAGACCCCCATGTAGTCGTGAATTGTTCTGAAAAAGGATGGTGCTGTCCAAAAACGGTGAATAAGTGAATCTGTTACGGCTGCAGGGGGAAGGATGAGTGGGAGAGAGACGCTGGGAAACGTCTGCATCACCTGCTCCATCACGCTGACTGTACGGTCAATGCACTAACAACAAAGCAAGCCAGACACCGGTGGCAACATGCACACACTGCGCTCGAGACCTCTGATGTACGTTCTTGTTATCTAATGAGGATCACAAGCCAACAATCGCCGCTGGCGTCTTGTTAAAATCTCTGAAAATGTGTGGCACGGCTCCACGGCGTAGCCGGTGGGCTGACCCAGAAAGCCATGCTTGGTCGCCCAAGTCAGAGGAGCGCTGATCCATCCGTTTAAACGTCTATCCTGACCCCAACTGAGATATGAATCATGGCTCTGCATCAGCAGAATCCACCGCGGAGAGAGACTATGAATTAATGAGCACTCCATCATCTCCCAAGCTGCCATACCCATTCATTTAGCAGCCCACTCGTACAAATCATCCAAAGCCAATATTAAGTGTCTAACAGCTGAGTAACCCCTCCCACTGGCATCTGGGATAATGTCGTCACTGAGATAAATGCTACAACCCAAGGGTTTCATTCCTGCGAGAAATCTTGAATCGGGTTCTAGTACGGTTTTTAAATAAGGCCCTGTTTAAACTTTACACGAGAACGCTCGCGGGTGAAAACGTAAAAATATTTTATTGGATGTGCCTTTCGTTTACTTAGCTTAATAGTCACGGCGAAGGCCCCCAAAATGCCTTCGCCGTGACTATTAAGCTTGACTATTAAGGTTTTACGCAGGTGTTGTTGTGTGGCAGTGCTCAACGTTGCCACCTAGCTGCCTGGAGTTCATACAACATTGCATTTCACACACTTTGACGTCACCATATGCACGCGGATTTCCCACCCAAAACGCTTGTGTAAACGCAAAATAAAAAGTGATAACGCAACGCCACTTTTGCGTTTTCTCTTCGGGATCGTTTCCGTGTAAACATAGCCTAAACTTTTCTTCCAGAGTTAGTCTGGTTACCCCAACTGGGGTGCGTTTCCCGAAAGCATCGTTAGCCAATGGTCGCAAGTTTCGTCGGCAAGTTATCGGCAGTTCAACGAGTCGGTGTTTCCCGAAACCATCGTTCTAACGAACATTCGCAAACAGCATCGCAGAGTTGTGTGTTTGGAGCGCCACATCTCGAGCTGTGGTTAGAAGAAGAGTTTCTAGATCGCATGACATGTGGACCCAAAATAAGCTAAATAAGCAAGCTGACATTCATTATAACCTGTGTCTTTTATTTAGAATACATACAAATGTGTTTTACATCTTTGAGTTTGTCAAGATATTTAAAGCACCGTTTTTGAAGACAGTGTGTAAGAACGAGCTTATGATTGAATTGAAGAGAAATAACTTCCTCAGATGCCATGTCTGTAATTTAAACGAATCTTTTTTCGTGTCATTTGGTTCATTCAACGAACGAAATGAACGAGTTGACTCTTGAAAAGATTCGTTCATTTTGATGAACGAGTTTGAACAGGAGAGTCACCAACGCGCATCACAGAACAGAGCAAGGCGAGCATTTGAGCTTATAAAACTTAAACTTTGTTATTTATTTATTAAATGAGCGATCGTTTCTCTTGATAAGGCCCTTATTCGTCGTCTGGAAATGTTTAAAGCCCTTTGAACAGTTTGCAGTTTGTACTGAAACTGTCTTTTGGACCTTGAACCGTTTGGTTCCCATTGAAGTCCATTATATGGAGAAAAATCCTGGAATGTTTTCATCAAAAACCTTAATTTCTTTTCGACTGAAGAAAGAAAGACATGGACATCTTGGATGACATGGGGGTGAGTAAATTATCAGCAAAAGTTTTTTTAAAAGTGAACTACTCCTTTAAAGAGTATGTTCCTCACATTTACAATAGTGATGCATCAATTTTGACTGCTGGAAATGTTTGGCTAAAGGCAAGAGAAAAAAAAAAACCTGACCAAGACTTGCTCAAAATGATTGCATAACAGAAACTTTAACATGGAGGAAAAAGCAGCATGCATGTAAAAGTTAAGAGTAATCCCTATAAAATGTAATATAATTGATTGTTTTGGGGAAAGGGGGTTCTGTTTCAGCTAAGGTTTCATTTTTGTGCATCACAAGTTTCTATGCCAGAAAAATGAGCTCAACGCGGACCAATGTTTTATGCCCACCGGTTAGGTGACAATGTTGGGCAAAAAAATACAAGAAAATAGAGCATAACCCCTAGCTGAAACCATTGCATAACAGAAGCATTGACACCGAGAGAAGCAAGGCATGCATGCTTGTGAAATCCAGGTTAACATATTAGCATATTCACCATGCAACAGCTTATTAAAAATGAAATAAGCATGCACACACACACACAAACACAATCCGTAGAATTGATTTATCCAAACAAAGGTTAATTATAAAGTTAATCATTTTCAGCTTCAGCCAAGAATATTCATTTCAGTGCATCACTAGATTGCAAAGAATAAAAGACATTTCTGGGCTGGAACAAACTGGCTCCACTCCAGACACATTTCTATTTTTTTTTTTTTTGTTGTTGGTAAAGTTTGCAAAACAACACCCGACTGATAACACGAAATTAAACAGAGGTCTAATCAACAAAGCCGTTGACACTGGAAAAGCACAATGTGGCGCCATTCAGATTGAGAACTTCATCTCATTTTTATTCTTGTCATGTTTATTTTAAATAAATCCCGACTGAGAATTAAGTCACATAGGACATTAAAATGATTAAAACTGGTTATGCAGAAACACAGTCAGTGACATCATCTCTCCGATGTGTGTGATCAGCACCAGTAACGTTTCACTGGAAAAGGAGTTTCTTTATCCAATTAGATCAAACTATGAAAAGTTCATCTGCAGTCAAAGTATAAATATTCATACTGGACTCACACAATTGAGCGATGTCAGCTCCTGGCTCGTGTGTCAAAACAATCAGAGGGCCAAGCGTCATTTACCCTTTCACACCATTTCAACTTGCCCCGGAGCGAGTGAACGAGAGAGAGTGAGGGCCTCACATGATTCAACAGTCATAGGAAGCTTTTCATCACTGTGGACTCACTCCACCCATCCATCGACCCACTTAACTGTCCTAAAACCACAGCATCTCGCGTTACTGCTGCTCTGGAAATCAGGAAACGCTCACACACAGCGACAGCGAGTCCAACACACACACTCACAGCTTAATAAGTGAGGAGCGTTTCATTCAACAGCATCCGAAGGACAGATGACAGTTTCAGGCTGCCAGTGTGGAAACACCTGCAGTGTAATGTGTGTGTTTTCATTCGCCTTCCTTTCCAAACACACCCAGTTCACTACAGTTAGTCGGATTGCGAAAGGATAGTTAATCTGAGAGAAACCTTGTATTGTAACCGGTTTATGGCACGCATTTTCAGTGACCTTGGAAGAATATTTCCTATTCATTTTTCCCTTATCACTCACATACAAATATTTAAGTAGGAAGACTGCTTTGATTAGCTTGAATTAGCTTGCTTCGATACCCAGATTGGTAGAGATTTCTTTGCTGAATCGTGGGTAATGTAGTTTCTCGACAGGACTTCTGCTGTTAAACATGATTATTTTGAAAATGAGTTTAAATAATGCAGGCTGGTGGCGTTTCAACAAATGCATAAACCATCATAAGCACAATCAGATTAAGAATATAAAACTACCCATTTAAAAACGTTATATATGTTAAATATTATATATAAAAACAATATATTTTAGGGCTGTGCAAAAATTAATTGCGATTAATCGCATCCAAAATAAAAGTCTGTGTTTACATAATATATTTGTGTGTGCTGTATATAATTATTTTGTAAATATAAATACCTATGCATGCATGTATATATTTAAGAATTATTTGCACTTAAATTCTGTACATATATATGAAGAGTTCAGATGCAAAAGCCTCTAAATGCCATTTGAAATTTTCTTCTAGAATGATCATTTTTATCGAGCTTGTATATTTAAGTTCAGTAATTTCACTTAAATGACAATTAATAGGTAATCTTCATTGCCATTTAAGTGAAATTACTGAACTTAAATATACAAGCTTTTAAAATGATCATTTTAAAAGAAAATTTCAAATGGCCTTTTGCATCTGAACTCTTCATATATAAATACATAATCTATATTATATAAATATTTTATATATGAATAACAATTTTTTTTAAATATATACATGCATGTGTGTGTATTTATATACACAAAAAATAATTATATACATCACACAAATATATTATGTAAACACAGACTTTTATTTTGGATGCGATTAATCGCAATTAATTTTTGCACAACCCTAATATATTTAGTTGCTTATATTCAAATATTTAAGTATTTTGAGAGCGTCAAACTCGATTACGTCGTATGCATTGCTTCGTGGGAGTGGGCGGAACCAACAAGATTGTTTCGACTTTCTGATGGGTGGAATTGTCTGTGCAGTATCATGGGTAATGTAGTTCTTCACCATGAATTCTGCTGTTAAATTATTTGTTGTAATAATGCGGGTTGACGGCTTCAACAGAAGCAAATACTATCGATCAACAACTTTGTAACTCACAGTGTGTCTAAGTTTGAAGGTTTATGAGTTCGTTTTTACTTCTGGAATCCAACTGTTGCACTCTATTGTGACTGTTACATCACCACGGAATTTAAATCTGGAAGTTCTAAAAATGAGGTTGAAAATTCTAAACTTTGATTTCTAAGATTCTAAAATTCTAAGATTTGAAAAGGTTAAACGTCTCCAACTAATGTTTATCCCTAGGAACACTAAACTGAATGATTAAAATCACTTTCGTCTACCCCAGATCAAACAAGTGGACATTCCCAATGAGAACTCATGCCACCCGTCAAGTCAGTGTTGCTATGACCCATCGAACATCTACACAACACACACGCACAACTGAATCTTCGTAAAGAGCACGCCACAGTTGAATAAGTGACCTTTGCAACTTCCCCTCTTTACATCTCCCCACATCGCTCCATTTATTTCTCACTTCAGTCAGAAATGCCCCAGAAAAAAAGTCAGATTGCACCTCTAAAACAACAAGTACACTTAAATAACATCTCAAAAGGTTATCCCATTCAGTCAGATTCAGCACTACCGTTCCGACTAACCTCTAATGCTCATGTTATTTCAATGCATTCCCCCTTTAATTTGCAAGACATGGGTAGGGCTCATCCTCCTCCTCTTGTGCTGTTGCCCAATCTGTGGCCTGTTAGGCAGTAGGCGGATACTAATGACCAACATGAGCTGTTTATTTTGCAGCATTCCCAAGACACTGCAACAGCTGCCAAGCAAAAGTCAAAAGAGATCGGTCTTTAGCCAACGACACAACAAGAACAGCCTTTCAACAGCCTCTGCTTCACACACCGCTTCAGGTGTAGATCTCCTTCAACACCTCTGTTCCTCATCTTCCTTCTCCAAGACCATTGCAGACAGACAAAGGGTTCATTAGTAGAGCTCCAGAAGTAAATATCCCATTTATTGTGTCCATAGAAACATTCATTTTTAGTGAAAATGTAAAAACTCTTCAGGATTATATAAGCTTCTGTAGTCAAAAAAATCCAGTTGCAGATTTCCACCAGTTATATACACTGAAATAAACACCAAAAAAGGTCGCCGTTTGTATTTAAATATGATTGGATCGTTATTCCAGTGATTATGATGTTTCTAACCCTATTTGTGTGGCTTTTCATTTCTAAAACAATGTAGGAAGACACATCATGGCCATATTCATATCATTTTCACATATGAAATTTTCACAAATTCATTGAAAGTCTTTGGGATGTGCTGGACTCTTGCATTATCAATACAAGATCTAATGCACCTCTTGATGGATATAACATCACAACATTTATTTCCATTAAAAGGTGCATCAATTTTTTGGTCAAGATATTGCATAAGGTGCCAATTCGTGATTCTTCAAACTCCCTCCCGAACAATCTTTCAAATTTGAGCCTGGCTTTATCAACCGGGAATATGGCCATGATGTGTCTTCCTACATGTCTGTTTCATAAATTAAAAGCACACTCCATCAATTAGGGTTAGAAGAACTGTTGCCAAACATATAACTACTAAAAAACATAATGGTACACTCTAAAAATGCTGGGTTGTTTTAACCCAACTTTGGGTCAAATACGGACAAACCCAGCCATTGGGTTACATTTTTTCATTACATTTTTAACCCAACTTTTGGGTTTGTCCATATTTGACCCAAAGTTGGGTTAAAACAACCCAGCATTTTTAGAATGTAACACTTTACAATAAGGTTCATTAGTTAACATTAGTTAACATGTACAATACTTCTTCAGCATTTATCAATCTTAGTTAATATTAATTCCAACATTTACTAATAATACGTTATTAAAGGTTCTATAAGCGATGCTGGACCAAAACATTTTTTGTCACATACATCAAACATCTCCTCACTATCGGCTAGCTGCCTGTCCCCTAAACACACTGTAAAAAAACGCGGTCTCTGTAGACACCACAGGCTCCACAAACGGCAACAAAAACAATCATGTCTTACCCGGACCATGAAACCTAACAAACAGTGTTCCAGCCAATCACTGGCAAGAAGTATTTGAGGGTGGGTCTGGGGGGTTAGTGCGCGTGCACATGAAGGGTGTGTGTGTGTGAAGGAGAGCAGCGAAGCATCAGAGGGAAGTTTGAAAAATTACCGACACACGACCAAAGAGACATCGTTCTGAGGAACAAATTAAAAAGAAGAAGGAGTCGGATAAAGAACGTGCAAAGTGCCGAATTTACATCGGTAGCAAAGCTTTTGAACGATGGCGAGAACTCCGGCGGCAGAAGGGCTTCCAGTTTCGGTTTCCGACATTCAGGTTGCTCTGTTTTTGCTTGACAGGTGGGTAACGTTAAATTGTTTTTTTCTTCTAAATTAACGCTTATGTTCGCCAAACCCACACAAGGATATAATTAGCTAGAACTATGCACGTTCACAATTATTTCAGGAAGCACGGAAGGGAGGGGGAGGAGATGAGATGCGGAGGAGGGAGGGTCTAGCTCCGATTTGTTTGAAAATATTCGAACGTCAACACCCAGGATCGCTTTGAGAACCTTTAAAATCAAAGGTTGTATTAGTTAACATTAGTTAATGGCCTGTGAACTAACATGAACGCACAATGAACAGCTGTATTTGTATTAACTAACATTAACAAATATTAATAAACACTGTAACTAATGCATTGCTCATTGCATTTACTAATGTTAACTAATGAACCTTATTGTAAAGTGTTACCAACATAATAAACACAGCAACAATAAACCATGAATAGACTCTTAAGTGTATATATACAGTGAGTTTTTGTTGGCCAGGCAGTTTATAATAACATAATTAGATGTGCACAAGTATATTTTATGCATACAAAATGAATTACATATTTCTACAGAGCCAGTGGTTTTAAAGATATTTTAATGCACCTTCACTCTAAAAAAATGCTGGGTTGTTTTAACCCAATTTTGGGTCAAAATGGACAAACTCAAACATTGGGTTATTTAAAAATGAAACCAAATGGCTGGGTTTGTCCATATTTGACCCAAAATTGGGTTAAAACAACCCAACATTTTTAGAGTGTTGGAAATGCAATGGTTAGTTTTCCTCAAAGAATGTATGAAAACCGTGAACGTGAGCTTCTCTTTTGGGATTAAAAAGAGTTACGAATTCTCTGCACGGCGACCACAGCAAAGCCCGCATCCCAGCGTCCTCTGACCAGCCGTGCTATTCCTGGGTGACACAGAAAAAGCATCCTCGCACACTGCAGTGCTTTTTAAGGAATCCTGACAGACTTGAGCCAATGGATGAAACACCACACGCCACTTGCTGCTTCTGAGCGTCGCTCCTTCTCCAGTCCTTTAGCTCCTTTGTGCCAGTATAATGAATGACCCCATATCACTCTTAATCTCTGGCCATCCGCCATTTGCCGCTGCAGTAACATGAGCGAGTTCCTCACAACGCCACTGGTCAGAGTTTCTCCCATTGCAGGTCTTAGATCAGTGTGAAGATCCACAGTCTCGTTTCAAGTGCGTGAGCAACAGTTTTGGGCCTCCGGGTATCGTCAGCGCAGCAGTAAAGCGGTCCAGGGAGTCACGGTAATCCACAGAGAGGATGACAAAAAGGTGCATTCAATTTCAAGCAAAAGACGACTTGTCCGATGTTGAGATCTAGATAGATCATCGGAGGGTATGGCGTGTCCCAGGCGTGCTGGCCGAAGAAAAAGCAGACAGTGATGAAGTAGGAAAGGTCCAGAAAGGGTTAGGTTGTCAATCCTGACGTGAGGAGATGCATCTCGTGAGTTTTAGCTCAAATCCTTGTCTTAAAAAACTCGGCCCTGGACTGGGTTGGGAACAAAACTACAAAGCACGCACCATGCATACAAATTTTACATGAAGTAGGAAGCAGTTCAACAGACCATAATAACAAAAATGCTATAAATCATGATATGCTACTGATAATACTGTTCGGTCATATTAAAGCACCTAGATGAAGAAAATGTATATCAGTCAACCAATATATAACTTCCAAGAACCAATGCACATTAATCGATGCATATTTGCATGTTAAAATGTCAAGCGTCAAGTGTGAAATAAACACATGCTATTTTCCTTAAAAAACGGCACACGCTAATAATGCAAATCATTGATGTGCATAATCTCAAAATAGCCAAATATGATCCCAATAAACAACCAGGCTGATTTTTAACACATTCACTGATTGAAATAGTCTTGAAAAAGCCACATGCATTACGGTCTAAAAATAACATATCGATCAGCTCGTCTTCCAGCCATCCAATCAAACACACCACGACCGGCTCAATGAAAACCGCAACAGTTTTGTCCCAAACATTGGTTTGTACAAACAAGGGTTAATATGATTCACTGGGTGGAAAACCAACAAGTTGAGCCTGTTCAACCAACAGAGCATTGAATCACACGGGCCTGTCAAGCCCTCCGCCACCCTCACGGTAATTACTTTTTTTTTTTTTTAAACAGGGTGGGAAAGAGCTTCGGTGTGCGAGCAAAAGCATTTATGGAAACGCTATGGTATGAGTGTGTGTGTGAGAGAGAGAGGGGGCGGCAATCTGAAATCACGGCTGCTGTCAAACAAGCAAGAGAGAGCAAAATATCCTCCTTCCGCCAGGAGCTGAACCTCCAACTCACTTGATAAAGCAACGGGCTCCTTCAAACGTATATCCTTCCTCCCATCCAGTGGGTAAATCTGAAAAGGAGAGACACGGGGACAATGAGTTTTGCATGCAAAAAGCATCTTTCAAGAGTGAGTGGCTGCAGCGGGCAGCACATCTCTCAATGATCTGCAGTGCTTTTCAATGCCCACAAGCATTGCTGTGCTCCTAATGAATCTGTGTACTGCAGCTCAACCTGTAACTGTGGATCATTCACCTTGCATTGTGACAAATAAACTGTTAATGCTTAAATACATCAAATATTAGGGATTTCAGGCTTATGGAAGTTTCAAAATAAGAGTGTTATGAGCAACATGCATGCTTGTTAGATGATCTAATGAGTGCTATAGAAATGACAGCTGTCAATCAAACGGACCGCGCGGGGGGGAAATGACCAAACAACCCTTCAGATATGTAAATAACCAAAACACTTCGCGTTCAGGTGTACTGCATGCATGCGACGCGACGCGACGCAAACGCGCTGACATTGTTCGCGTTGAGCTGCGGTTCTGCAGCTGCATTGACTGCATTTCTCCGCGCTGTTCTCACGCGCTGATTTTCCCCAATGATAAACGCTGTTAAAAGCCTCTTACCTGGAGTTTTTCTGTGTCCTGTAATGACGGCTTCTCCCGTGACTGGATGCAACCAGGTTGTGCTCTTCGCTTCTTCACTGTTGGGTGAGGAAAAAGGGGAAGAGAAGGTGAAAATTAAACAACCGACGAAAGGAATTCGAGACGAAACGAGCCCCAACTTTCCACCCCGCGGATATTTACTTGATAAAGAACACGCGTCCGTCCCGGGTCACGCCGTAACTCCAAGAGGAAGGCAGGCACGACAGCCAGTCCGGGTTCAGGTCCGCCGCCATGTCTGAGCACTGAGAAGCGCTCGAGCTCGGAAACTCGGGATTCCTTAGCAACGGTGTCCAGGGCGCAGGCGGGAGAAGCGAGAGAGCCTCGGAGGGGGCGGGGTTTGCGCGCGGACCAATCACATGACGCGTGACGCGATTCGTTTATTTAGTATTCGAATTACATTCTTTGTTTTTGTTTTGTGTTCATTGAATCCACGCGAATTTTAAAGTTGTAGGCTATTTGTTGTAGTACCTTATGAAAACGTTTTTATTATAATTAGAAAATACAATACAAACATCAAACTGTGAAATAAAAATTTAAGAACGTTGAGTTTAAGTATAATTGTGTTTCTTATTCATACTACATTGATCAAAATAAATGTTAGGTTAACAACAAATAAATATAAAAAAATATTGTTTTGGCCCGAAGATATGTTTTTGAACATTATAATAAAAAAATATTGGGAAAAATTATAATATTATTACAATATCACTATATAGCTACGTATATTTGTAAACATCTCTTGTTGCTTTGTTCCTCATAAATGAGGAACGTTTTGAGAATTTTCATTTAAAATCGTCAAAATAACTATGGATAATAATTAAATAAATAATCAAATAAAAATATTTATTCATATAAATGATATTTTAAACAAATATAAAAATAATAAAAATGGTAAAATAAAACAAACTTAAAGCAGGATTTCATTGTGGTAAAACTTAATATTTTAAAAAAATAACATTGAAAGGAAAATATGTTTTGTCACTTTCAAATATCTTCACGATGGTAATATTTTAATCTGGCTTTATTTTGTGGGGTAAATAAATCAACTTTATTTATATATCACATTTAAAAACAAAATAATTGATTACAGAATGCATGATACAAATACAAAAACACAGTCATGACATTATTTAAAAAAAAAAAATATATATATATATATATACACACACCCATGAATATTTAAGAAAAAAATATTATTTATAGCCTATATAAAATATTTATATTTAATAATATATATATCTATATATAAACATGAAAATATTTCTTAAATATATACAAGCATGTGTGTGTATTTATATTTATATATATACATATAGCCTAAAATGATTATACACACTGCACCCACATATATTATGTAAACAAAAACGTTTATTTTGGATTAATCATTTGACACTGACAGCCCTAATATACACACACACACTTATTATTTACAAATTTTTAAATGTTAGATGCGATAGAAGAATCGATTTGACAGCACTATTTTGCATGTTTTTTTATTATTCACAGCAGTTTCGTGTCACATCTTCACAGGTCTGAATAATGTGCTGAACTCAAGCTGTGCAGATTGTGTTAAACACAGATCAGTTCTTACCGTTCCGAGTGTCTCTCTCAGGTCGGTCTTCATACGAGTGTGAGATGTTGTCATCACGTCTTACACAGCTCCATCATTAGTGGGTAGATCTCGTCTGACACTCATCTGAACTCATCTTTATACTGAACTGTGTGTCCAGACACTGAACGACCTTTTAGTGGTTCCCTCGTCTCTAAACCAGCTATAAATCCACCCAATTAGTAATCCAGTCTGTCCAAAGGGGCTTAAAACAGATTAGTGCTGGTGTCTAGAAGACTAGAGATCCGTCTGGTGCAGGTTGCTCTTCCGTTATTTAATGGTAAAAACAGCCGAGTTATTAAAGAAATTAGACGTTTACATTTTACATGTGGGTGTTTCCAGGGTGTTGCTATGCAAAATGTTCAGAGTGGATTCTAGTATGTGATCTGTGGGATTTTACTCACATTTGATATACCGTTACATTTACATTTATTTTAATGCAAGTAACGAAAAAGGTTTTGGCTTCTGCAAACATACTTATTTGAACTATGCCTGACATTAGCATCAGCTTTTATGTGAAAGGCCATCATGATAAGCGGACCTGAATTGAAATGTAAGCCGGTGCCCCGTCTCTCTCTCTCTCGGCTCCATTTCTCCTTGAGTGAGTGTGTGTGTGTGTGTCGCACACATAATTAGGGGCGGTTCAGCAGGCGTACGGTGAAGTCAGGATCCGCCGCTGTCAGCCGGTTTGAAGTGTGTTCCTGAGCGAGCTTCTGCGAGCCGCACCGCATCCTCCGGCCCGTCAAAGATACTGAAGATTGCCATCAAACTTCCACATGTTCTGCAGCTCTTCTTTCCCGCTGTTATGAAATGGGCGACGGCTTCTCATCATGAATATTGATGAGGCTTTCTTATACTGAAGCCTGTCTGAGATGAGCTACATCCCCTAATGGCATCACTGTAGACTGCTAAACTCAAATTTAGTTCTGATAATGTACCTGCACATTTACATCACTCACAAGTGGTGTTTTCTTAAGAATGTGACTGCTTTACTCTGCTCTGATTGGTCAGATGGCCCAGTCTGTTGTGATTGGTCTACTCTGCTCTGATTGGTCAGATGACCCAGTCTGTTGTGGGTCAGATGATCCAGTCCACTGCTCTGATTGGTCAGATGATCCAGTCTGTTGTGATTGGTCTACTCTGCTCTGATTGGTCAGATTACCCAGTCTGTTGTGATTGGTCTACTCTGCTCTGATTGGTCAGATGACCCAGTCTGTTATAATTGCTCTGCTCTGATTGGTCAGATGGCCCAGTCTGATTGGTCTACTCTGCTCTAATTGGTCAGATGACCCAGTCTGTTATAATTGCTCTACTCTGATTGGTCAGATGACCCAGTCTGTTATGATTGCTCTTCTCTGATTGGTCAGATGACCCAGTCTGTTATGATTGCTCTACTCTGATTGGTCAGATGACCCAGTCTGTTATAATTGCTCTACTCTGATTGGTCAGATGACCCAGTCTGTTATAATTGCTCTTCTCTGATTCGTCAGATGACCCAGTCTGTTATAATTGCTTTGCTTTGATTGGTCAGATGACCCAGTCCATTATAATTGCTCTACTCTGATTGGTCAGATGACCAAGTCTGTTGTGATTGGCTTACTCTGCTCTGATTGGTCAGTTGACCCAGTCTGTTGTGATTGGTCTACTCTACTCTGATTGGTCAGATGACCCAGTCTGTTGTGATTGGTCAACTCTGCTCTGATTGGTCAGATGACCCAGTCTGTTGTGATTGGTCTACTCTACTCTGACTGGTCAGATGACCCAGTCTGTTGTGATTGGTCTACTCTGCTCTGATTGGTCAGATGGCCCAGTCTGTTGTGATTGGTCTACTCTGCTCTTATTGGTCAGTTGACCCAGTGTGTTTTGACACTTTGAAACTTTGCAGACCTTTTAAATTCACAAACACCTAGATTACACACTGCATGAAACTAAATATCCTAAAACGCATTATAGATGCACTTTAATTGCCTTTAATTGCACTGTAAAGCATGTGACTTGTATTTGACACATGTGCTGTTTCCACTTGTCTGTCTCATTGTTCTGTGTGTCTCACTTGAGTCTCGTTGCATTAGCTTACAGTAATGAGCCATTGTGTTGATTCTTCACAATCCATTGACTAAAGCTGATGAGTGTTTTAAGCTGCAGAAGATCCATCGTTCCCTCGAAAAACTCATTTATTGTGTGTCAGTTTCTGGACCCCTGATGGTATTTCCACTGCGCTCGAGTCACATCATATTTATCATAAAAAACCTCTCCTAACAGCTACAAAACTGATGGCTGTTTGTATTTTACGCCGCGCAGCCACTTGTTGCGTGTGTGATACGCTCTCCGAGCCTGGCTGGTAGTGAACCTCTTCA
The DNA here is from genome assembly GCF_016745375.1 of Pimephales promelas. The sequence continues at coordinate 1,048,450 of NW_024121910.1, forward strand.
GATACAGATATGTGAAATCACTACCACCTGTCAGCCGGCCCGTTATCGTGTCTGTTTACGTCTCTTCTGGGTGGAAATCATGTTTTTACTTAAGCCTTTCTGAGCATTGAAGAGTCTTTTAACGGCACAGAAAGTTGTTTTTCTATCGCAAAAACATGAAAAGTTAATGTCTGCTTAATGTTTTTTAAATGCATTTTTTTGCTCTTACTATTTTTTTTACTATTACACTCAATTTTCACTCTATAGAGTAAATTTAATAGAAATTTACTCTATAGAGTAAATTTTACTATAGTAAATTTCACAATTATTTATAAGTAGCACATTGAATGAAAATTGATAGGCTTAAGTATTTTCTTGTAAAACATACTTCAATAATCTCTGTTTTATTTACAATTTACAATGCCTACACTTAAAAAAAAAAAAGTATTAAAATTAAGGCTATGGACATGATTAATACCTCAAATCCTGCAGATTTAAAGGACTTTTATTATGCTTTTATCTATGTATAACTCTCTTTAGTGTGTATTGCTGTTTGAGCATGAAAAAGAGAGTTATTATCATAATATCGCCTCCATTGTAGTCTTGAGTTTCTTTCGGGAATGAACACGTCACAATATTCCTCATTATAATAATTAATATGAATAAAGGGGCGGGGCCTGGTTGAGTTAGTTAGTAGTGTGTTAAACTGGAGGTTATGGAAAGGGGCGGGACATTTCCCAAACACACTCGAAGCGCTTGACCAATCACAACACACTGATCCAGCCGACCAATCAGAGCACAGTGTGCTTTCAGAAGGAGGGGCTTCATAGAGACAAGAGCGTTACTGACAGACTGGGAAGAGAGGAGACGCAACAATGGAGAATATGAGGAAAATAATCAACATTCAAGCAGGAAAACCTGCTCTAGTAGAGGCCAAAAATCAAGATTTATAAAAAGGGCATATAGGTCCCCTTTAAGATGTTACTCTATTATTGGATAATAAAATGGAAGCCAAAACCTTGCACTGAAAAAGTGATAGAAACTGAATATCATAGAAACGTGAACATCTAAAAAGGTCATTCCAGGTTTCCTGGATCAGATTAAGCGAAGCCACCGTCTGTCCTCAAGAACAAAGAAAACAGCGCTATTGTAGTTAAATACACACTTACTCTAATCGATCCTGCCATCCATGATGAGCGGGACAAATATCCAAACCTAAATTAGCTTTGTGTTCGTGTGTGTGTGTTCCTTTAATGCCCCTAACTCACTTACAACAAACCTATTAATTCAGATGTTACATTTAAATTATAATAAGCTTCCTATTTGCTAATTGAAATTGCTAATTGACGCTTCTCATACATCTAAACTGGATTAAAACCGCATTAAATAAAATGTATTAAAATATGCATATAGGCATCTGATGTATAATTTAGTAGTGTAAAATATGTATTAAATGATGAAAATCCTCACTAGTGGTCTTAAAGTTTTGGACCCCCTCTGATCAGAAGTTGACTTGTCTCATGTCACTGAAACACCACTGAAATATTTTCTTATTTCTGTGTGTAATGAAATATTCAGAGCTGTTAGCCTCTGACAAGTTACACACAATTTGCATCAAGCGTTTACCAAGATGTCTGCAAACTTCAGGGTGGGTTCGTCCGCTGACTCAAACAAACAAACATGGCAGACACGTTCATATTTACTTTCTCAAGCCTGATTATTTTATTAATGAGTTTTTGTTTACGCATGCCAACATTATATATGCTCTCGAACCCTCAGTTCTTGTTTTCAAGGAGTCCGTCCGTCTCTCCTGACACATGTTCACATTCAAGGGCTGTTATGCAAAAGAGACTAACTTCAGATATTGATACTGATATTGATATTGCATCAGCACAGACTTTAAAAAGCCAAAATTAAAATATAAATAAAAAAAACCAAATACATATCTTATGAAAGGTTTTGCAATGTTTTGGCAATTGTGTCATTTTAAAGAAGCTAATCTTTATACAAGTGACTTGAATAAAATAAAAAAAGATTTAGATGGATGGATGGATGGATGGATGGATAGATATGGGATAGATAGATGAAGAAGAGCTGCTCTGTTTCACCTTCCTCTGCAAGTTTGTAATGGAGTCGGACATGATGTTCCCAAAGATTATTTCTGTGCTTCTGTCCTGAAAAGTGTGTTCTGCTACCGCTGCTCACGGTAGAGATTGAATAGAGCCGTTCCATGTAATATTTCTTCACAGTGTGTGCTGAGAGAGGTAAAGGTCAGCACTTTACATCCCCAGACGTCTGCTCTCTCTCTCTCTCTCTCTCTCTCTCTCTCTCTCTCATACACACACACACACACACCAGCATTTCAGAGCTCTGCTCCACCGTTGCTTGGATTGCATCGTCATTCAGACAAACTAAACTTTGTTTGCTCTATGTGGACTACTTTTCCTGCTGGTTGTTGGAGAAGCTCGGGGTCTCAGGGTCACGGGGTCACGGGGTTTAGGGTGCTGGGATAGCACTGCAGGAAGATCAGACTACAGTGTGTTTGCTTAAACTCAATTCACCTATATTTTATACATTTAATCTATATTTTCTTACATTTAAATTATAATGTTATACATTACTTTGCATCATTTTTTTTCAATACATATTATATATATTTTTTTTCAATATACATTTGAATCTAGATTTTTGACGTTTTGAATGAAATGTAAAAAAAAATCCATTGTAATATTAAAAATCTAGATGTTTTAAGCCATGAATGAAATATATATATATATATATATATATATTATGGCTGTACAAAAATTAAAAGTCTGTGTTGTATATAATGTGTGCTGTATATAATTATTTTGTATATATATACCTATGCATGCATGTATATATTTAAGAATTATTTGCGCTTAAATTCTGTGTGTATATATATATATATATATATATACACACATCATCTATATTATATAAATATAAATATTTTATATATGAATAACACATTTTCTTCAATATATACATGCATGTATGTGTATTTATATATACAAAATAATTATATACAGCACACACAAATATATTATGTAAACACAGACTTTTATTTTGGATGCGATTAATCGCAATTAATTTTTGCACAGCCCTAATATATATATATATATATATATATATATATTGACCCAAACATAGCTTAGATGATTTTTGTGTATACATTCAACACAGGGTTGCATATGAAATTTAATTACTATATATGTATTTATAATAAATATTTCTCTCATCTCTGTTCGCCATCTTGGATGATTTCCTTCCACTGAACTTGTTGCAATGCATTATGGGATTGCCTTGAGGTCCAAGTGCTTGCCCTGGTCCCTCCAAGAGAAGGACAGGGTTTAAGAAAGGTCAAAGTGCACTGCCTACACACACACACTCGCTCACACTGACAGCAGCACACAGAGCATGTGGAGCGACTGAGGATGAGTATATCTGACAGAACGCTCTTCGGTAAACATCACTATTACATAACCATAACGGTGAACCCAGAGGAGCGCTTATCATGCGCGGCCACACCGCAGGCGTCAACACGCAATTAATGAACATGTGAAATCAAACAGCTGTTCGAGGTTTCTGTGTCAGATCCTGTTCAGAACAGCAAAGCCAGCGTGAAGATCTGACGCTCTCAAACTGAGGAGGGACGATCGTGCAGAGCAGAAAAGCCTTTAAACGGTTTAAAGATTTCATTTTAAGCAAGTGAAAATAAAGTTATGAGAGTTTCTTGTGAAAATGACATTTGTTTACACTTTATCCTGCACCGTGCGCTGCTGTTTATGCTGAGATCTGCTTCAGCACAGGGTTATTGACCCTTTATTAATATTTTCAGGCTCGCCTCGACTTTGCTCTGTTTGTTTGTGGCGAGTGTCGGGTAATTCTTTTGTTCTGACATTCACAAAGCAGAAGAAAAGAAATCTTTGTTACTGTCTTTTTGTCTCCTCCATCTCCCGGCCGGCACTATGATGCATTATATAGCATATCACTTCCTCTATGGAGAAATAAGAGAGGGATGATAATCTCAATGCAGTTACTCATGCACTCTGTGTTAGCATACTAACATAGGCTACTACTGTTAGACTGTGATAGTGTGTAAATATCTTACCACTGACATGCCAAAATGCACAGTAGCCTATACAAACTACTTACAGGAACAACATCTCATACAATGGACTCGACTTGACCTTCCACTTCCAGTCTGAAGAATGAATGTCATTTTAACCTGATTTTGTACAAAACTGCATTAAATATGCAGTCCACAAGTTAATTAGTAAATTAATTTAAATAATGTAGGCTAATTTATATTTATATATATAGCACTGTGAAACGATTAATCACGATTATTATATAATATATTATTATATATTATTTATATATAAAATATTTATGTATAGTACAAATATATATATATATATATACACAGCACAGTATATATAAGCAAATATTTCTTAAATATATACATGTGTGTGTGTGTGTGTGTGTGTGTGTGTGTGTATTTATATATACAAAATAATTATACACAGTTCACACACATGTATTATGTAAACACAAACATTTATTTTGAATGCAGTTAATCGCATCCAAAATAAATGTTTGTTTACATAATATATGTGGGTGCACTGTGTATAATATATATATATATATATATATATATATAAAAATACACACACATGCTTGTATACATTTAAGAAATATTTTTTCTTAAATATACATTCATGTGTGTGTATTTATATATATACAAAATAATTATACACAGTGCACCCACATTCATTATATAAACACAAACTTTTATTTTGGTTGCGATTAATCGCGATTAATCGTTTGACAGCCCTAATATATAAATAAAAAAATTGCAAAACACAACTAAATTACTAAATCCTTTGACAAATGCAAAGCAGAAAATATAAACTTACAAAATTATGAAAAATACTTCTAAAAACTATAGTATCTCGACACTATAAATACCAGTGATTGTAGTTTGATCAAATAAAGAGTCACGATGAGCACATTGCACATTTCATGCAGTGTATTCTGTTTTACGCTGCTCGTTTCATACAGAACATTTGCATAATGTGCATACTGCATAAATAATACTGTGGTTTGCTATTCGGCCAATGTGTGTGTGCAGATGAGCGACTCTCCCCATCATTAACTCAGTATTGATGGCCTGTTTTTAAGCACCTTTGTCATATCTTACAGCCCATAATGTTATTTTTAATGAGGGAACAGTGGGAATCTGCTGTGATACTTCTCCGCGCTCTTTTCAGATAATATTTGCGTGGTTACAGAAACTTTGGCTCTTAGAGTTTTAGTATGAGTACTAAATGTAGTATTCAATAATTCAGTATTATACCATGGTCTGGGTGAATACTCGATTTTGATTGGCTGCGGGGCCATAAATATATATTTTATCTCCCATTAAACTGTTTTTTTTTTTTTATGACAAAATTTTTGTAAAATGTAAAACGCAAGAATATTGAAAAATACTGTGTGAGGTCACATATCTGCTACTCTTGTGCAGAGTTATGGAGAATGAAGTCTGTGTGCGACCGCTTACAATTTAAATTCATAATGCACAGCTCAAGATTGAATTTCCATTCACACAGCTACATTCATAAAACTTAGCAGATAATAAACCCCTAAATCTCTTTGTATAAGATTACACATCATCTGAAGCAAATGCTTATTAATATCGTGGAAAACTGGCCTGCATTAGTTGCCAAGGCTTTCGAAGGGCTTACTATTGGATGTTTTTGCTATGCAGTTGCTATGTTGTTCTGAAAGGTTGTTATTCAGTTGCTAGGCGGTACCTCTGGTGTGCTGAGAGGTTGCTAGAGTGTTCAGAGAGGTTGCTAGGTGGTTGTTAGGGTGTTCTGTTTGACATGGTATCTTGGGAAGTTGCCATGCGGTTGCTAGGGTGTTCTGAGTGGTTGTTATGCGGCTTATAAGAAGTTGCTTTGGTCACCTGGAAGGTTGCTATGCAGTTGCTAGGCAGTTTGTGTTCCTAAAGGTTGCTATATGGTTGCTAGGGTGTTCTGAGAAGTTGCTACGTGGCTGATAGAGGGGTTACTAGGATGTTCAGAAGGTTGATATGCAGCGGTTAAGTGGTTGCCAGGGTATTTTGGGAGGTTGCTGTTTGGAGGTGTTCTTGCTTTGGTGGCCATTGGGTCTGTTAAAATGCTAGGCTTTTGTTGCTATGTGGCTGCAATAGGGGGTTGCCAGGGGAGGTTGCTATGTGGATGCTATAGTGTTCTGAGAGGTTGCTTAATTGTTCAAGGAGTTTGATAGGTGGTTGTTAGGGTGTCCTAGGCGGATGTTCTAGGTTTGCAGGGTACTTTGGGAAGTTGCTATGCGGTTGCTAGGGTGTTCTAAGAGGTTGCTATTCTGCTAGAAGGGTCACTAGGGTGTTCAGGAGGTTGGTTAAGTGGTTGCAATAATACTTTGTGAAGTTACTATGTAGATGCTATAGTGTTCTGAGTGGTTGCTATGGTGATCTGGATGTTGATATGTGGTTGCTAGGTAGCTTGTATGGCGTTCTAGGAGGTTGCTAGGCTTTTGCTATAGGGTGTTAGGGAAGTTGCTATATGGCTGCAATAGGGGGTTGCCAGGGTATTTTGTGAGGTTGCTATGTAGATGCTATAGTGTTCTGAGTGATTGCTAGGTGGTTGCTATGGTGATTTGGAGGTTGATATGCGGTTGCTAAGTAGTTTGTATGGTGTTCTGCGAGGATGCTACTGTATGCAGTTGTTATTAGCATCAAAAAACACTGCTTTGATGCCATTCAAACTACAGTTGGCATCAATAACTTGAGTTTCTGGAAAAATTCCCTATACAAGTTGAAGCAAACTTTTAGCCCAAAGACAATTATTTACTTCCTGTTGCACTGAGCCCATTAAAACCCTCCAAATCTACGAATGCAGGATGAGTAATTACGAGCAGCATTGTGGGGATGAAACTGGACGATTTACAGCCTTTTGAAGAGAGTGGACTCGGGGAAACACGATAGAAATCTGCTCCAGTATCAAACCCACAGCAATCAAAACACCATTCCTCCCGCCCTGCACCTCTGCCTCTCTTTCCTCAGCGCTGCTCTCACTGAAACACATTAAGAGCTCATGTCACGCCGAGATCCAGCACTTTCTCATCTTCTGTTGCTTCAACCACCGCCTTCGTCTCAACAGCTTAAGACAGACCGATATAAAAACACACATAAATCAGCCTAGATCAGACTTATACATCCAAAAAATTAAAAAAAAAAATTAGTCTTGAAACCAAATGCCAGAATATGCTTGGATGTTCTAGGAGGTTGCTATGCAGTTGCTATGGTGTCATGTGATGTTGCTATGCTTTGCTTGGTAGCTACTATGATGTTCGGAGATGTTGGTTTGTGGTTGCTAGGTAGTTGTTATGGTGTTCTGGGAGGCTGCAAAGCAGTTTCTGGGAGGTTACCAATGTTTCCTAGGAGTTTGCTATGTGGTTGCTAGGGTGTTCATGAGATTCGCGGTTGATGGCTATTTTGGAAGGAAAAACACATACAACAGCGTAGAGAGGGATTTATCCACCCAAAATGAGATTCATAAAAAAAATGTCTTAGTTTTAGGTGCAAGATGCCACTATTTGCTAAGGTTGTAATGCGGTTGCCAGGTAGTTGTTATTGTGTTCTCAGATGTTGCCATACTGTTGCCAGGTAGTTGTTATGGTGTTCTCAGAGGTTTCTATGCAGTTGCTAGGTAGTTGTTATGGTGTTCTCAGAGGTGGCCTTGCGGTTGCTAGGTAGTTGCTATGGTGTTCTGAGCGGTTGCTATGCGGTTGTTAGGTACTTGTTAAGGTGTTCTGGAAGGGTTGCTAGGTGGTTGTTATTGTGTTCTGAGTGGTTGCTATGCGGTTGTTAGGTACTTATGGTATTCTGGAAGGGTTGCTGTGTGGTTGCTAGGTAGTTGTTATGGTGTTCTGAGAGGTTGTTATGTGGTTGCTAATTAGTAAAATAAAATAAATAAACAAAATAAAATAAAGCGACCGTTAAAAATTCTAAAATATTTTTTAAAATTAATTATTTTAGGTGCTTTTTCCTAAAGTTAGTTTCAGCTACTTTTTGAGTATCTTGCAGTTTAGCTAATGACAAATCATCATTAAATTATTAGGGTTGATTTATAAGTAGAGTATCTTGCTATGTATCAAATCACAATCGAGAAGTCAAAACTGTTTATTTTGAGTAATTATTTATTATACCACACAAGCTCTTAAAGTTCATTAACATATTTTCAGGTATTTGTTGTCTCGCGCTAAATTGTGTGAGGTAAAAAACAGGTTCAACAGCTGTGATCTGAAACGCTCCCATCCTCCATATCTCAATCTGCTTTTTCAGCCGGTCATAAGTACGCCAATAAAACCACCATAACGTGAATGGATGGGACGGACCCTTCCAGTTAGCATGGAGGTCCTCTCTGTTTCAAACAGGCCAGAGGGACGTCACTTGTCAGGTGCCAATTGTGGCCTAGAGGGCTATTGGCAATAAAAAGCTGTCAGTCAGCGCAGCTTATCTGGATTTATAGTTCTATCTCTCGTTCTACTTATAGTTCATATAAAGCTGCTGTGTGCTGTGTGTTATGAGCTCAGCCCCTCATCTCTGCCAGGACGGCCCATGATCAGCGCTCATCCCGGCTCTGAGTCCAAGCAGCTTTTAGCGCCGGCTGGCCTGAAGAGCAAGAGGACGGCTGCCATCTTGGACTGAGTCTCGCGGCTGATGTCCCTCCGCAGCCCTACACTACAAACAATGCTGGGTTGTTTTAAAGGGACAGTTCACCCAAAAATGAAATGAATTACTCTTCCTCATGTTGTTCCAACCCCGTAAGACATTCGTTTTGTAACATTTTTAGAATATTACGAATATTTTATTTGTAATATTCTATTGTAACTGATACTTGCCGGCCCAGAAAAGTTATTAAAGACATCGATAAAATAGTCAGAGTGACTAAATGAGCAAATCTTTTTTCGAGTCATTTCGTTTGTTGAATGAACCAAATGACTCGAAAAAAGATTCGTTCATTTTGATGAACGAGTTCGAACAGGAGAGTCACGAACGTGCATCGCAGTACAGAGCATGGCGAGCATTTGAGCTTATAAAACTTAAACTTTATTTATTTTTTAAACGAGCGATCGTTTTGTTTGATAAGACTCTTATTCATCGTCTGGAATCGTTTAAAGGCCTTTGAACAGTTTGCACTGAAACTGTCTTTTGGACCTTGAACCGTTTGGTTCCCATTGAAGTCCATTATATGGAGAATGTTTTCATCAAAAACCTTAATTTCTTTTCGAATGAAGAAAGAAAGACATGGACATCTTGGACGACATGGGGGTGAGTAAATTATCAGCAAAAGTGTTTTTTAAAGTTAACAACAACTTTAAGTTTATCAAGCGACGAATATCCTTTTTGTTTGCAAAAACAAATGACTGTACTCAACTATTCATTTCCTCATTGACTGTGGGCCTCGAGTGACTTCACATAGTGTAACTGCGCATCGCTTTTGTGTTGTACGTCACACGCGTCACACACATGACCAGCGTCGGCCAATAGTAAGCCTCCGTGTGACGTACAACACAAAAACGTTACACTTTTGGGTGAACTATCCCTTTAAACAAAATTTGGGTCAAATATGGACAAACACAAACACTTTAATGAAAAAAATTAACCCAACGCCTGTGTTTGTCCATATTTGACCCAAATTTGGGTTGAAACAACCCAGCATTTATTAGAGTGTGCCGGCGATGGCAGGATTTTGGGTCGTCCTGGCACAGTGCAGTCATGATCAGCACACACACACACACACAATAGATAGAGGAACACAAAGAAGAGAGCAAAGAGACGAGAGCATGTTTGCCGCTTATACCGTCAGTGTTTGCATGAGGCTTCAAAAGATCATGGCGTAATGCATTCTTGCTTTTTGTCTCTAGATCCTCCCGTCTTCCTTTCTGTGCAAACTTTCCTTTGTCTGAGATGAAAGAAATATCATAAATCAGATCTGAGATATCATTCATGCACATAACACAAAGTTGCATGTTTAAAAAATATATTCCCATAGCAAATATCACTTTTGATCACTTTTATAATTGTTTTCTTTTATTTTTTTACCTATGTATTTCAAAATCTGTTTCTTTAAGAAAAATATATTTTTAAATAAATGTATTTAAAAAAAATGCAATTCCATCGTCAAATTAGATAATTATAATAATAAGTAAATACAATAAAGATCCAGTATTTGTCTTGTAAATATATACTACACAACAATACCATATATACAACACCAAACATACAATACAATATAGTAATATATTTGGTTCATTCTAATATTTGGATTTGCATTCAAATTCTAATAAGAAAAATATTTAGGAATAAATCTCTGGAAAAAACATAAATGCATTGTGAAATGAAAAAAATAATCATAATATGTACATTTAAATTTCAAAATCAAATTCAACAACTGGCTTTAAATATATACCACACAACAATACGAAACGAAAATGTGGTACCATATGGATCAATTAATTTCTAAAAAACCACTGATGAAATGCATCATATGCATCTCTTGAACTACACGTATAGTCTCAGAGAGTCAATTGTACGAGCTGTATGTTATATTTGATTCACTAAAAATAATAACTTCAATACTTTTAAACAGTTAAAAATAACCGACTCATTAGAATCATTCATTCAGGAGTCGAGTACACCGATTGCTCTGTATATTTTTGATTCACAAAAAAGAACCGATTCATTAGAGTCATTCATTTGGGACTCACTGATCAGAGTTTCAGTCTTATTAGAAAACCTAAAAGCAAACCAGATAAGCCGAAATATGGAGAACTGGAGAACTTTACGGGCATTTCAATTCAGCAGAAATCTGTGGAGCGTGTGTGTGACTGCGATGACTCTGTCCAACGGCATTAAAGAGTGTGCATACGATATTGGATCTGAGAGTAATTGTTACCTCAGTGCTCACGGTGCGTGGCCCTTGTCACTGCTGATTCCTAGCAGAGTTCCAGTAACCCGATATGAGCGTCTCATCCTGAGCTGCAAACACAATCAGCCAGCGGGGATAAGCTGGCAATACACCCAACAATAAGCGTCAAACAGCAGCCTAATGTGATTAATGTCCTCACACTGCGTTCAGTTCAGTGGATGTGTTCGGAGTGCCAGCTGAAAGTTCAGGAAAAGCTGGACATGAGAGCCGGTGCAGTGAGACCGAGGGTTTTCCACTCAAGCATTAAGAGCTTTGAAAGTCTCTGAGCTCTTGTGGCCTCATGAATAAAACCTCGGCTTTTCTGCTCAAAAGCAACGGATTGGAAGTGTATGGGCAAAAGTGTTCTGAAGCCTTTTGAATGACTTGTGTTAGTTTGAGACCCTGAATGATGCCTTTTAAAACCACACACAAAAATACTGTTATTAAGGTAAGACACTGAAAAACAGTTCACACAGAGGATATGATATAAACACTGGCACAATGCTTGGTTGGTTGCCAGGGTGTTGCTATGCGGCTATTGAGGTGGTCTGGGTTGCTATGTAGTTGCTAAGGTGTTCTGAGTGTTTTAAGGGTTGCTAAGCCATTTTTAGGGTGTTCTGAGAAGTTGCCAGGGTGTTGCTATGTGGTTTCTAAGGTTTTCCGAGTGTTTCAATGGTTGCTAAGCCATTTTTAGGGTGTTCTGAGAAGTTGCCATGCAGGGTGTTGCTATCTGGTTAATACGCCATTGCTAGAGTGTTTTGGGAAGTTGACAGGGTGTTGCTATGTAGTTGCTAAGGTGTTCTGAGTGTTTTAAGGGTTGCTAAGCCATTTTTAGGGTGTTCTGAGAAGTTGCCAGAGTGTTGCTATGTGGTTGCTAAGCCATTGCTAGAGTGTTTTGGGTAGCTAACAGGGTGTTGCTATGTAGTTGCTAAGGTGTTATGAGTGTTTTAAGGGTTGCTAAGCCATTTTAGGGTGTTCTGAGAAGTCATTCTCAGCTAGAGTGTTTTGGGTAGTTGAAAGGAAGGGTGTTGCTATGTGGTTGCTATGGTGTTCTGAGTAGCATTGTTGGGGCGTTCTGGGTAGTTGCCAGGGTGTGTGGTTACTAAGACAATCTGAGGGTTTTAATGGTTGCTAAGGCTTTGCTAGGGTGTTTCTATGAGGTTCCTATACTATAAAGTCCCTATGGTGTCCACCTCTCACGTTGAAAACAAAAACAAAGCCTGTTGACAAAATTCAAGGCTATTACATTCACATGCTCATGACATTTAACTTGGTGCTCTTGACTAGACAGTATTTTTTGGGAATCATGGGCATTTTTCTAACTCAAAAGTGTAGATCACAGTCAGATTATGCTTTTTTTCCAGCAACATGTGAGGCTAGCAAGAAAATCTGGCACTTTTTTCAGGTTTTGAAAGAGAGCTTAGTGATTCCTTCCTCCATGCATCACTCCACCTCTCTCTCTCTCTCTCCCTGAAGTCATGCGCCCTGCGTACAATTGCATTATTCCATCTCTATTCCAATTCTTTTTCCTAAGCCGCAGCTTTGTGATCACCCTCCAGATAGGTATTTTATGAAGCAGAAAAGATGGGTGGAAATATTCATCCATGAGAAATATTTATCTGGAGCTTTTCCCCCAAAGACTGAATTTTCCTTTAATGTCACTTTTTCTCCCAGTGCAATCAAAGCCGACGCTGAAAAACGTAATGAACAGAAAAGATCCGCAACTTCTTAGCTCTGAGCAGAAGAGGTCAGACTCAAACGTGCAATCTTGGTCTACATGCTTTGATTTCACACGCCATTAAGTCCACCCAAATTGCGGCGCCTGGACGAAGGCCGCAACTTTCACACAAGCAGTCCTGTCATCTTTGCTCTCGCATCATGACGCCGCCACAGCCTTCAAATCAAAAACAAATCTGCATTAATATCTAGTTTTGATCCCCCACAGCACACTCGACAACAGAAAACAGCACACTTGAAAGGCTTATTGCAATGTTCACAAATGAATCTTGTCAACGCAAGTTCAAATCTTTTTGCGCAGAGGATGCTATTTCATAGCACGGCGTCTCATTTAAATATCAACAATAACTCATGCATCTTTAAAAACATGTGATCAGAAAAGAAATATGATCTTCTGATTGCAGACTTTGGTTTCCTGGCAAACCTAACCAAAGTTTGAGATCATTTCTGCACTGTAAAAAATATTTTCAAGATTTGTTATCACAACATATTTTATTTTGTCAAATAAACTTTATAATAATTTATTTAGTTGAGATAACTTATTATTTTGAGGTTCTGATGGTTAAATTAATCTACTTCATTGTATTAACTCACTTTTTCCAGTTCAATCAACTTAAAATTTTAAGGGAACCCGGATTACTTACTTTTTTAAGTTAAACCAACAATATTTTTTACAGTGTAGTAATCATAACATTTTTTCTTTTGTCAAATCAACTTAAATAATTTATTTAGTTCAAATAGCATATAATTTTGAGTATCTGATGGTTAAATCATTCTCCTTCATTGTATTAACTCACTTTTTCCAGTTCAATCAACTTAAAATTTTAAGGCAACCAGGTTACTTACTTTTTTAAGTTAAACCGTCAATATTTTTTTACAGTGTGAAATTGTCATGTGAGATAATCTTAAATACCTGGACTCCATTTGATCTCATTATTGTCAAGGTTTAATTATTGATATATCAAAGGAGATCTCATTTGGGATTATGTTTTGTCTGCGAGTTAAAATCTTTCAAAACCACAGAGACACGTGTGAAATAGCCAGGGTCTTTTCTCAGTGTAAAATATGTGGGACTTCATTTGGTTTCCATTTGATCTCATTTCTGTCCAGGAGGAACAACTGAAATATCAAAGAGATTTCTTTTGGGATTTTTCATCCTGTAAAAAAGATTGAGATATTGTTACAAATCTCTTCAAAACTCTAGAGGAGACACATGTGAGATATCTGAGGTCTTTTTTCAGGTAAAATATCTGGGACTTTATTTGGTTTCCATCCTATACCTACAGTAAGCAAACATTTAGATATTAAAGAGATTTCTTCTGTGATTTTTTGTTCCATACAGACACATGTGAGAAGCAGGAGACTTCATAAGTCTCCGTTTAATATCACTGCCGTCAAAGAGTATTTCCAATGGGAGCAACAGTCAAAAAAATCTGCAATATCTCAGTTAACCTTCATATTACACTCCACTTCACCTGAGTCAGCTCAGAAACAAGCTATTGTGCTTTTCTTGTCATAAGAACAGTCATAAGTGTAAGAACACACAAGCAACCTTTTCATTCGTTCCTTTTTGGCACAAAATTGTATTCAAGGCCATGAAATGAGAGGAATCTTCGTGTTAATGCGTTTTTGCTCCATACGTCTCTATTATCGAGAAACAAAAGCATAGTGCAGGCCCTGGGATCTTACTGATCTTATTGAGTTACATATCATCTTTTTATAGATTGTTGTGTATTGATTGCTATTTTCCCTCTCCACACACAAGCTGCCCACCAATCGCTAGCATCATTAGCTTAAGATTCCTGGCTGGCACCGCGATAATGGAGCAGACGATTAATTGCTCACAGCCTCTGTTTGGTATCGATCGCTCAACTCGACCCTCAAATCCATGAAAAAGCATTCAGACAAGCACACATGCAGGCAAAATAATAGGCAATACGTGCTTTTTTTCTTCATTTTGTTTGTTTTGCGGCACGGTGAACAAAAATGCCACTCATCACTGAATGCATGAGGTTGTGTTGGCATCAGAGCATGGACGAGCTGTTAATGAGAGGATTACTATCACAGGGAAGGCAGATTACCAGCTATTTAGCATGCCAGCTGTATCTGTGAGATCTGATGATATGCAGATTGATATCACTTGTTAGAGTAATTGGACAAACATTTTACACAGATCCATATCTGTCTGGCACATTTGGTGTGAGATCAGAACTCAATATCACTCAGACGCTCCAGTGCCAAACGGAGCTGCCTAATTAAAGCGTTTCAAGGGTTCATAATCACACTATACAATTACATATTGTAAACATAACAAATATAATATAGAAGATTTATATATGTTAAACATTAAACATAGTGTTAAATTTAAATACAGGAAATATAGGACCAAGAGCCCAACTAAAGCAAACACTGATCACCGATGGTGACTAAAAATGAAACCGCCATCTAAACAATTTAAGGAAAAAACATTAAAATAAACATGAGTTTTAATTGAATGCATCCTGAGAGTGTTTATTTGGTCCAGAAACGGTATAAATTGTCTAAATCAGACCATAAATAATGTTGAAAATGACCACAAGTGAACTAGTTTTTGACCTTGTACAAAGGATCCATTAATGTCTATATCAGACAAAAACGACGTCGTAAAAGCTTTCATTCTGGCCCCTCATTGGACGTCTTTTCAACGTCTGACTTTTGTGACAAAGACGTTGAAAAGAGGTCTTTTGGACATCAGTTATTTTAAGGTGGAAAAAAAGCTTAAATATGTCATTTTGGTGATCAAAGATGAGTTTTAATGGATAAAAATATTGACTACTGGAGACTTTAAACAAAGATACAGATTTTCATGTTAAACCCTTATTTTAACAAGAAACAAGACTTTTTTCATCACATTTTTTCTTTTACTTGCTTCCATGAAAGTTGTAAGAATTAAACAAAAACTGAATGTGACGCCAAGGATATTTTTTTTTTGCCCTATTATTTTCTGAGGTTTAATTTAACCCTTTAAACAGTACAGCTTATGGCGATTGCTTTGGGAACTATTTTACACCAGGGTCACCCGATTATCAATAGAGCTTATGGCAACTGTTTTGGGGCATTAGGTCCCACTCAAGTCGCAGGTTGATCAGACCACAACTTACCTGTCTATCTCCTCTTCCAGCAGCTACTCAGTCTCCAGGATATTCTCATCCATATGAAAACTGAGCTCAACCTTCCTGAGCTTCAGTGGGACTGCAGGCACAGCTCCAGATTGATTGCTGCTGGTTAGTAGCTGCATGTCTTCTCCTCAACACACCTCTCTCCAACCACTGATGGTCACATCAATGGTAACAATTTAAGAACGATATTGCCGTTACCTGCTCTTTTTGCTCTTTACAATTGGAAACCGATCCCTACCACGTCTTTTGGCACAGTAGTTTTGTTAAAAAGTTGTGGTATGATGTAACAGAAACAGTATAAATTGTCTAAATGAGACCATAAATGATTCCAAGGCTCTTTTTAATTGCTACCATTGATGTGACCATCAGTGGTTGGAGAGAGGTGTGTTGAGGAGAAGACTTGAAACCACTGGCCAGCAGCAAGCAATCTGGAGCTTTAACGTCACTCCCATTGAATCTCAGCAAGGTTGAGTCCAGTCTTCATGAGAATCTCATGGAGACTGGGTAATTGCTGGAAGAGGAGTTAAACAGGTCAGCAGGTCTGACCAATCTGTAACCTGAGTGGGATCTAATGCCCCAGAATAGTTGCCATAAGAAAAGTAAAAGAAAAAATGTAATGAAAAAATATAACACGTATAACACTATTGTTATGGCTGTGAAAGCCAAGAAAACATTAGTTTGGCTGTGTAGACTTCTATGTTTATATCTAGAATTTACAACCACCAGTCTTGTGGAACCGCATTATTTGGGCCAGTGGCATTAAATGATAAATTATTTGATGGTGTACACAATGTTTTGAGAAAATGTACCATATAGTCACACACAGACATCAAGATTGTGCATATGATTCACAACAACGGTGACAATAAAAGTAGTATTTCATAGTACAAAACATCCTTGATTCCCAAGCTTTTTTGTTTTGGTTGTCACCGTTGTTGTAAATCATATCCAAAAGCTTAATATCTGTGTGTGACTACATGATTCGCTTAAAAGATTGTGTGCGCATGCTTTTTAATCACCTTAAAATAAGTGCTCGTTTTAAAGTTACTGGTCCAAATAATGACACACCACACAATTAATGTTCTTAAATCAGATATAAATACAAAAGTTTCAACATTGTTGAATGCTTGCTTTATGGTGCTTTTGTCATCATCAACAAGAGCTGATGAAGATAGTTAACTTTTCATTTTCTTGGCTTTCTCTGCACAAACAATGGTTTTAAACAAACACAGAAATGCAAAACGCGCAGAAAAAGCATGTGATCAAACTAAATTTCGGAAGTCCATGACATAGCCTACAAGTGTGGGAATCGGGATTAATATGTTGAAAATTAATAATTTAAATAATGCCTTTTCTACTGTCTTTATTATTATCATAATTATTAATTCTTAACACAAAACAATAACAATGGGGGGGGGGGGGTATATAAATTAAAAATATTGACAAATTATGAGAATTAGCCACTGAACAAAGGAAATAAAATTACAAACAGATAATGTTTTCAAGGCCTCTCAAACAACTTAAATGAAAAGAGGTATTTTCCAAACCTGCATGACATTCAAAGCTTTAAATGTCACCAATCACGTGGTTTTGTCATTTTGTCATAGTGTGTGATGAGCATAAGAGACTTCTTTCATGACGTTTTTTCTTGCGTCCATGATAGTGGTAAGAACTAAATTAACCCTAACCTGACCCTAACTCTAACCCTAACTGTATGTGATGACAGGGATATTTTTTGCCCCAGGGTTACACCTCTTATTGTCTGAGGTTTATTTTAACCCTTTATTCAGTACAGCTTATGGCGACTGCACTGGGGCATTGGCGATATGTGTTGTGGGGACTATTTTACAGAGTCAGTACAGCTTATGGCGACTGCACTGGGGCGTTAGATCCCACTCAGCAGGTTGATCAGACCTGCTGGCCTTTCTAACACCTCTTCCAGCAGCCTATCCACATGAAGACCGGGCCCAGTCTCAGGCAGATTGCTGCTGGCTAAAGGCCTCAGGGCTCCTCAACACACTTTTATCCCGCCAATGATGACTGGTGGTCACATCAGTGGTGACGATAAAAAAAAAAAAAAAACCTTGGTTTGGTATTATATTAGGGCTGCATGATACACAGTAAAATCCCCAGTGTTAAAATAACACTCCAAAGTTTTTATATGAGTCCACACAGAGAGTGTTAAATGAACACTGAAGCAGTGCTAAAGTTAATGAGACATTTAAGTGATTAATTGAGTGATGATTGAGCATTATCGAAGACACCTGATGTTAACAAGCAGGATCTCTGAATGGGCTCTATGCACGGCTGTATTTTCTGGTGAAGGTTTAAGGATGCTCGATAAATTTTGCCGATAGAGTCCAATGCAATACCGAGAATTTATATTGAATTTTATACTCCATGGTGATACTAAAGAAACGTTAGTCACAAAAACAGATAAAACAGACACCCCTCGTTGTGTTTATGCTTCTTTTTAAAATGAAATTAAATAAACATAACTATATATAAAATTACATCTAAACGTATGTACGTTTCGTTTTAAAAAAGGGAGGACAGTAAATTTTGATCCCATTTTCCTCGGTTTTCCTCCGCTTTAATCTCCACAGCCTGAAATGGACGAGCATCCTTGCGTCAAATGTGGAACTTATGCGTGCATATAGCCCATTAGAAAATCCTAATTGGTCAATCGTAATAGATCAGTGTTTGCTTTAGTTGGGCTCTTGACCCTTAAGTCATTACCTTAAGATTTTTTTGTTCGGCTGCTGTGTCTGAGTTATAACAGCCAGATGAACAAAGAGAAAAGTTGATTTGATAGTGTTGATTGTGTTTCAACATTGTCATTATTTCACAATCATTTGACCAGAATAGAGCCCAATTTCTGAGTTACATTTTATTGATGGGTACTTCAATAACACAATTGAGTTTCTTTTGGACAGTTCGTTTTAATGAACTGGTTCAAAAAAGTTATTTTACTGTCATCACGTAATGACGTCAATTCTATCATCCCGGCGGATAAAAATAATTTAAATTAAAGCATTTGTAATCATAACTTCAGTTAATGGTCTTCATCATTTTATTTTTTATTAAACGTATACGTTTTGGCTTAAGTTCTTCACATGGTCTTCACATGTTTATCCGAGACAATTTGATAGAAAGCGCTGTCTCAAAAAACGAGGAGTCTGAGAATGCGGTACACTGTCGATGCAGGTCTCAGAGTCTGCAGCTGTACTGGGGCATTGATGATGTGTGCTTTGGGAACTACTTTACACCAGGATCACCCTTTTATCAGTAAAGCTTACGGCAATTGTTCTGGGGCATTTGGTCCCACTCAGGCCTCATGTTGATCACACCTGTTGATCCATATAACTCCTCTTCCAGCAGTTACCCAGTCTCCAGAAGATTCTCTATCCATATGAAGACTGGACTCAACCTTGCTGAGATTCAGTAGGAGTGCAGTCAAAGCTTCAGAGTGATTGCTGCTGGCTAGATGCTTCAAGTCTTCTCCTCAACACACCTCTCTCCAACCACTGATGGTCACATCAATGGTAACAATTTAAAAAAAAAAAGTCTTGGAATCGTTTATGGTCTCATTTAGACAATTTATACTGTTTCTGGACCAAAGAAACACTCTCAGGATGCATTAAATCAAAACTCGTGTTTATTTACATTGTTTAGATGCGGTTTAGATGTTGATATTTGTTTTATTTTAAGTCACCATTTTGGTGATCAGTGTTTGCTTTAGTTGGGCTCTTGGTCCCAGTTTTTCTTACTATAGCTTTTCTTTGCCTGTTACAATTTGGTGTTTGTTTAAAACCATTGTTTGTGCAGAAAAAGCCAAGAAAAGGAAAAGTTAATTGTTGTCATCATCTTTTGTTGATGATGACAAAAATGTGAATAGTGTTAGAACTTTTGTCTAAATATCTGATATTTTTAACATATATATATATATATATATATATACAACTGTATTTTGTTGACTAACATATGTCATGTACATTGTGGTGTTATTTCGTAAAAAAACTACACTCTGAAAATTGCTGGGTTGTTTTAACCCAACTTTGGGTCAAATATGGACGAACCCAGACATTGGGTTGACATTTTTAACCCAACGTTTGGGTTGTCCATATTTGACCCAAAGTTGGGTTAAAACAACCCAGCATTTTTAGAGTATATACATTATATCACACTTTATACATGTCAATCATAAAATATAAAAGTTTAATGTGTATAGATTAGACACAAATACACACACATACATACACACACACATCATGATGTTTCTAGGAGTAAACTGACTTCTGGGAAAGGGGAAAAAAATGAACAACAAAATGTTGAAATACCACTGGCTTCATTATCGCATATTTTGAACAGCTTTTCCTGAACTCTTTTGACATTTTAAGACATTAAAAGTTTTTTCTCAGCCAGTGTTATCACTATAAGACATGTCAGGATTTCAGCTGGGAGTAACTGTGGTAAATCGCAAAGGCTGCGATTATAACATTGGTAAAGATAAGGAACACACTGTTTAACATTTCAGCGGCACTTAAAACACACATAGCGCTGTGGTTTATAAATGCAGTCTCTGCTTATATGTGATCTTTTCAAATCACTAGTTTGATAATACATTTTATGAGTGATCTGAACACCAAATCAATCCTTCTGGAATATTATTCCTGTCAGACATTTCTGGAGTCACATGGCTACTGGCGCTTGCATTGGTTTAAATGAGAAGAACAATCCGTCATGTCAGTTGCTTTTATAAGCTCGTTAAACCTGCGCGATTAGGGCCTGATCATGCACAGGAGAGATAATGAGCGATTCAAACTGGCAGACAATTCCCCTTAAAGACCAGCCAAGGTCTCCAGCGCTCCATTGCTTTCTTTAACACATTAGATCCAGGGAGTGAGCAATTGGATCCAAACCTTAGTGAGCACCGGTGCTAAAGACTACAGCAAACATAGGCTGCATAATTATTCTGTCTTAAGATGCCTATATACACTCTTAGAAGAAAAGGTTCTATATGGAACCTTAAAAGGTTCTATCAGCGCTACGTATTCGGAACCCCTAACCCTTCAATAATGAGAACCCTTTAGGGTTCTTTGTAACCAGGAAAAAGGTTCTATATGGAATCTTTGTGCCAAAAGGGTTCTTTCTTGTCATTATTGAACCTATTTCAGCATTATAGGTTCTTTGGAGTTGAGTATCGGACCCTATATGCTTCATATATAGAAACCCAATGAACCCTTTTTTTCTAAGAGTGAATAGGCTAAACAGTCAAACCTAAACGTATGCAGACACCTTCAACAATTCTCACATTATCACAGTTTATTCGCTATAGTTTAGAAAATGGTAATAAAATGTCAACTGATATTTGACTGGTTTTGTCCATCCTTCAGTTAGACTCTCACACATGAATTATGTTGAATATCTGTCTGCTGTTAAAGGAGTAGTTCACTTTAAAAAAAAACTTTTGCTGATAATTTACTCACCCCCATGTCATCCAAGATGTCCATGTCTTTCTTTCTTCAGTCGAAAAGAAATTAAGGTTTTTGATGAAAACATTCCAGGATTTTTCTCCTTATAATGGACTTCAATGGGGTCCAAATGGTTCAATGTCCAAAAGATAGTTTCAGCGCAAACTGTTCAAAGGGCTTTAAACGATTCCAGACGATGAATAAGGGTCTTATCTAGGACCCTTCGAATCATGACTCCAAAAAAAGATTCGTTCATTTTGATGAATGTGTTTGAACGGGAGAGTCACGAATGCTCAGAACAGAGCAAGGCGAGCATATGTGCTTATAAAACTTAAACTTTTTTATTTATTTTTGAAATGACAGATGGTTTCGCTTGATTAGACCCTTATTCATCATCTGGAATCGTTTAAAGCCCTTTGAACAGTTTGCACTGAAACAGTCATTTGGACCTTGAACCGTTTGGACCCCATTGAAGTCCATTATATGGAGAAAAATCCTGGAATGTTTTCATCAAAAACCTTAATTTCTTTTCGACTGAAGAAAGAAAGACATGGACATCTTGGATGACATGAGGGTGAGTAAATTATCAGCAAAAGTTTTTTAAAAAGTGAACACTACACCAGTTTAGCTCAACCAGTGACCAAGCAATGCTTCATGTTCAGTCTGTGTGTAAAAAGATCGCCTTGGCACGTAAAGAAAAAAACATGGTCAGGTCAAAGTGTCGGAATAATTTTTGCTCCCAAATTTTTCATAAATTTGACTAGTCACTGTTTGAAGAAGTTTACTCTATTTTGCTATCCTCACTTACATAAATCAACTATAGTGTCTTGCTCACACTAGTAAAAACATATCAAAAATCATACATATTTATTCTCCTTCTATATGTGTATATATAACACAAGGTCACTAGGTTTGGAACTAAGCCATGATTTAGCGAAACTCAAACGTCTTTATATTGTTTGGCTTTCCTGTGGCGATGATTTTCATTGTATTATCACGGGGAGGATTTGTCGGCACGTTCGCTGGCATTCTGTGCGGAGGTCATTCTGTTCCCACGGGCCGGTTTGTTGACTCCCGGGCCCAGGGCCAATATCCTCAGCAGATGGACGGACCGTTCCCAATCCAGAGCGATCGGACGGACCTTTCAGAGATCAATCGAGAGGGTGCTTAGCATGAGATGACCAGTGAGACTACACACCGAGACTGTGTGCCATTTCTTCTCTTGAAGCTGGACGGCACCCAGAGTCACGAAGCTCGACGGAGATACGTTAATGAGACCACTCCTGCGCACATAGAGCCTAGTGGCCAATTAGCATTCTGTTCACACACAGACGCTGGTCCCACGCAGCTCAACACTTTCTCAGCGGCCACACACACGCGTTTCCTTTTCCCCTAGCCATCCATTCACACATTTTAAGGGTGCATTGAGCATTCGCCAGGAGCCGTGACTTCATTTAGCACCTCCAATCTCTTTAACGCAATATTATTTTCTTTCCAAACTTAATTGTGGTTGCATGAATAGATGCTATTTGTTCTCTCTGGCTAATGGGTTTCTTCTTGAATGAACGTTAGTTGGCGCTCCACAAGCCGGTACAGTTGAACGGACAGGCACCTGAGCGACCTTGTTAGATAAATACACACACTGTTAAACCAAAAGATAAATCACTGTTTGCCCTCCTGTGTTTACGAATGAAGCTCTAAATCAACATGCACGCTGGTTTTGCTGACTAATTCAGCACGGACACCGAGACACACTCCGAGGGCATAGAGTCAAAGCTCACGTCCCATTTTACGGGAACATTAACAGGAAAAAAATGTGCAGAATTTTGGGAATTCAATGGATCGTGATAAAAGAGTGTTACAAACAAAAATGAAGGCAGGTTTAATCCTGAATGAATCAGTGTCTTTGAACGAATCAGTTAAATGAATGATTCATTGACTCGCTCATAAAGATGGTCACTTGTTTCATTTCTATGAACGAGTGAGATGAATGAATTATTTAATCAGTCACTCATAAAAAGACTCAGTTGTTTTTAGTCCTCAATAAATCTTTTTTATATATATAAATCAGATGAATGAGTGATTCACAGTCCCTTGTTTCATTCCTGAATTAATTAGTGTTAATAATTGAGTAGGCTGCATGACAGATTCCGTGAATCACTCATTCAGTCCCTTGATTCATTCCTGAATGAATCAGTAATTTTGAACGAATCAGTTAAATGAATGATTCATTGACTCGCTCATAAAGATGGTCACTTGTTTCATTCCTATGAACAAGTCAGTTGAATTAATTATTTAATCAGTCACTCATAAAAAGACTCAGTTGTTTTTAGTCCTCAATAAATCTTTTATATATATATATATATATATATATATATATATATATAAATCAGATGAATGAGTAATACAGTAAATCACTCATACAGTCATTTGTTTCATTCCTGAATGAATTAGTGTTAATAATTGAATAGGCTGCATGAAAGATTCAGTGAATCACTCATTTATCTGATTTATATATATATATATATATATAAAAGAGTCACTCATAAAAAGACTGTCAGTTGTATGAATCAGATGAATGAATGAATGATGATTTAAGTGAATCAGTGGATTTAGTGAATCATTTTTAAATCAGATGAATAAATGATTCAGTAAACTCGATCCATTCACAGTCACTTGATCCATTCCTGAATGAATCAGTAGTTTTGAGTGAATCGGTTGAATGAGTGATTCAGTGACTTCTTCATAAATAGTCACTTGATTAATTCCTGAATTAATCAAAGTTTAAGATTTAACTGAATGAATACATTTGATTTAATGAATCGCTCTCATTAGACTTTAATGTCATACACCGATTGGTCTGCGAAAGTGGAATACCTGATTCACCTTTTGCCACCAAATGAACCAGTGTTTTTTTTTAATGAATCAGTTACAGAATTAATGATTTAAACGACTCACTCACTTGATGTATGCCAATTCCCCCCCCAAAAAAATTCCCACCAAGATTGACAATAAAAAGTATTTAGGTGAATTTGTGCTTTAAAGATGATGATGATTATAAACTTGACCAAGACACTTAACCCCAGAGTACTCTAAAGACTTGTGCATAAAATCATATGCTAAATATCTCCATTGTGTTGAATGAAGAGGTTCGTGGACCCCTTAGGTCTTTCTAAAACTCGAGCACATCTCCTGCATTGTGCACTTCGGCTTGTGTAGTAGTGTTTTGGGCTTCTCATGAGCATCATAGATCAGTCATTCAGGCATTGAAGACGGCGCACCTGGGAAAGATTACACGGTGCTCAATGTTGAATAGCAGAAATTGCTCGCAGCGCTCATCCCCGATGAACCCGTGAAGCGTTTTGTGCTGAGGTATGGCCGTTTGCAGAGTCGGAGGGTAAATATGACTCTTTCGGCCCCAGGGCATCACACTGGCATTTGCCCACTGACTCTTTGGCCGTTAGCGTTCTGGTTCTTATTAGCATGTATCGACACTCTTTTGCTCAGAGGAATGGAGCCGAATCACGCCATGCATGCAGATGGAAAAGTTAGCTTGGTTGGGTTTGTTTTGTAGATGTGGCTTTCCAATATGGCCTCCGTTTGCACCATCAAAAGAGTTTTAGCAAGAAATTATGGTGGTGTTTGCCCATGCAAAACTTGGTGGTTGGGTGGTTTCTGGGTTTCTTAGTCGTCCAATCCAGAAGAGAGGTTAAGGTCTGGTCTATGGTTGTTTGCAATCACAAATATGTACAAACTGAGTAAATGAGACATCCTTTGCACCAGCCAATGATTAATCACTGCAGACCGTGTGAACTAGTATCAGGGGAATTATTGTCAGAACATGCATCCCACGCACTGAACAATTGTGCAAGATCTCCAGCAATTATGAAATCATATTTTGACCTCTGAGACAAATACTTCTTGTTCTAGTTTCATTTGCAGAGACAAATGCATGTAAGTCATGGTTTGAGTAACACAGTTTGGGGGCGGAGTTATCTGTTTGTTTGACCAGTTTGGAATGTTCGGAATGCCGGCTTGAAAGTAGCATTTTTTGGAATGAATGCTGCAGTGATGACACACTCAAAAGTGTGACATCATTTTTTAAATCACATTTTAAAATATAAAGTTTGGTTATAGAATGAAGCAGTCGTCATGTGACCTGCGTGAGCATCAGATGTTGTGAAATGATGTCATGTGACTCTTGTCTTGGGTAACAGATGAGTCAGTCTGCTATGGAGTCTCTCATCTATTCCACATCAAGTGCTGCATTTCCAATTTACTCTGAAGTATTGCCATTTAGGGGGATTTGAGCTAATGAATCCTCTCTCTGAGACTCATTTCTTCCATCTGAACCTGTGGAACCGCATTTATCCACATAAGAGAGGTACACTTGAACTAGTGTGGACTGAAAGTCTACCGAGACGGTTACTAACAAGTTAAAAGTAATGGTGGACTAGAGATGTTTGTAACACTTTACAATAAGGTTCCATTAGTTAACATGGAATAACAATGGAAAATGCTTCTAAATTTTCAACATTATTTAAATTAAAATGTAATCGTACTTAATGGACCCCGACTAACTATGAACAGTTGTATTTTGTTAACAGTCTACATTAGTTGCATTAGCTAACTGTGAAAAATAATCTTATTTAATGGACCCGAATCTTTTTCCAAGTCGTTTGGTTGATTCAAACGAATTGACTCGGAAAAAGATTTGTTCGTTTTGATGAACGAGTTCGAACAGGAGAGTCACGAACATGCATCATAACAGAACAGAGCAAGGCGCGCATTTGAGCTTATAAAACTTAAACTTTGTTATTTATTTATGAAATGAGTGATCGTTTCGCTTGATTGATAAGACCCTTATTCATCGTCTGGAATCGTTTAAAGCCCTTTGTTTGCACTGAAACTGTCTTTTGGACCACCGTTTGGACCCCATTGAAGTGCATTATATGGAGAAAAATCCTGGAATGTTTTCATCAAAAACCTTAATTTCTTTTCCACTGAAGAAAGAAAGACATGGACATCTTGGATGACATGGGGGTGAGTAAATTATCAGCAAAAGTTTTTTTAAATGTGAACTACTCCTTTAATGTTAGTTAATTAACTCATTCGTAATGTAAACTTTATTGTTATATGTTATCAAGATTATACAGTTGAAGAGAGGTGTGCTATTACTTTTCTAACTGATTAGACAAGTAATGCCTCCCCCCAAAAGAAAATCTAGAAAGATCAAAAAGACTATTTTTGCCAGCTTATGACTACACACATCTCACAAGCAACATGCTAAAACACCCAAACGCAACGTGAAAGTGCAAAAAATCTAGCTTGTATAAAACTATAAAGGTAGTTTAAGGTCAATGCAAATTGGTAGATAAAAAAAAATGTTGAATTTGCTCTGGATGTTCAGTTATCGACCAATTTCGGCAGCTCACAGTGAGCCAAAGCATAATCAGCTCCTTGCCCATCTGTACTGGTGTGTGTGAGCGTGTGTACGGTATGATCAAACCTTCCCATCTCTCCCCGGGACACTGCAGTATCTTCACAGAGCAGGTGAGCGCAGGAGAGGGCCGAGAGCAGACTGTGTCCCCGCTGCCCTGTGTTCTGGGGTCAGCCCGTCTCGGAGCGACCCTCACGCCTCACAGGACAAAGCCTCTTTCATCCCGCGCACAGTCATGCTAATACAGCGTCCTAGCGGGACAGAAACACAACTGGTTGGCTTAGTGGATTTATTCCAAATGTGCTGCTGCTTTATCTTGCTTTAGTTATCAACAAACACAGGAACAGCTCACAACAAAAATCAAAAATCATATTGCTTTTAAATAATTCTGTCATTGATGCTATAGATTAATTTTAATACCAAAATAGTAGTTTACCACACACACACAAAAAAAAAAAAAAAAAAAAAGAAAAATCTTTTTTGGGCAAATTATCTCATTTATTTGTAATATTTATTTTATTAAGCACCAAAAAAGAACCAAAATAGTCTTAAAAGACTAAAATTAAATAAGAAGTTTACCATATTTTTATTTTAATTAATATTTATTTTGAAAAAATAATGTCATGAATGTTTTATAATAATTGTATAAAGCAACGAAATATTCTGAATAGACTGAAATGAAATGAATAGTTTACCACAAAAATAAAAACATTTATTTTTTGACAAATTATGTCATTAGTTTTGTAGATTAATTTTATTAAGTACCAAAATAGTCTGAATAGACTGATATTAAACAAATAGTCGACCAAAAAATTGAAAATCATATTATTTTTTGACAAATTCTGTTATACATGTTATAGATCAATTTTATTAACCACCAATAAAGTACCAACATAATCTGAAATTAAACGAATAGTTGACCAAATTTCTTTTTTTTAATGAAAATTCATTATTTTTGACTGAAATTAAACAGAGTTAAAAAAAAAAAAAGAAAATACTTTTTGGACAAATTCTGTTCTACATTTGATAGATTATTGCATGACATGTATGGCGTATGGGTCAGTGTTTTTTGAGCATCCCCATTCTTTCATATGGTAAAAAAAAATAACCCAAGACATTTGCAAATTAGCTGTGTTTGACAGAAGAAAGCAAGTTTCATTTGGGTGAGCTATCCCTTTAAATCAAGTCCTGGCAAAACTTACTCAAAGTGTATCCAAGTGCAGGCTTGTGCTGATGATCCGGTCACACTGTAAATCAGCAGAAAGACACATCAATCAGATACACAGAGCTGAAAGAAGTGTGTATTAGTGTAACAGACTTCAATGAACAGCACATTATTCATTGTTCTTCTAATGAGAGGAAAACAACGAAAGCCACGTTCATTTATGAGCTGTTTTCATCAGCAAAGATGATCATTATAAAAGAAAATAACAATAACACTTCCTCTCCAAACAGGCAAATAACATCTCACAGGGGTCACATGGTGAGAAATCGAATCGAGTTTGTACTTACTGCTCCTTTAAAACGTTAAATGCACTAATTACTGAAACTAAGCTGCAAAATCCTGATGTCAAAAAGTGGAATACATCATAACATCACATTTACATGCTAACAATGGTAGTGTGCAATTTAGATGACTCTCACCAGGGCTTTTTAAAGGATTTTCTATAGCAAATGATATAATTGTAATCTGTCAAGTCTAAGGTTTAATCATTCTATAGAAAACCATTAAAAGTTTAAATAGGGATTGATATTTTTACTCAGCAAGAACTCATTAAAGTGACAGGAAAGACATTTTTACTGACAAAAGTTTCTATTTCAAACAAATGCTGTTCTTTTGAGCTTTCTATTCTTCAAAGCGATGGTCCTGACGGAGAGTGTTAAAGCGGTGCTACTTCCTGAGGTGAATGTTTCATCTAGTTTCAGCATGAGAAAAGTCCGCTGTGAAAAGTGTATATATACTTTTAAAACTCCTCAGCCTTTTATTTTAACTTCCTGTCGGGGCTGGAGCGTTAAAGTCAGCACGAAACAGAAGTTGTGCTAGTCTTCTCTGCCCTATTGTGATGTATATTTGAGTGAATCATCTTCTGGACAAGAACAAACGTGGGCGGGGCTTGTTTGTGTCTGTGGGGAAATTGATTGGATGGGTGTGGTCTCATCTCATGTGAGTGACAGGTTGCCAAAACGATGTTAATCTTGGACTACAATGACCACCGTATGAGTTAAAACGAAATCGGAATTGAGAGGAACAGAAACTAATATTCACTGGATGGTCATATACCTTTTCACCACTAGATGGGGGTAAAAATCACACAGTGTAGCTTTAATTTCTTTTCGACTGAAGAAAGAATGACATGGACATCTTGGATGATATGGGGGTGAGTAAATTATCAGCAAAAGGGTTTTAAAGGAGTTTGATTGCCGACGTGAGAGTTGTGGCCAATGACACTTCAGGAAGTGACCTCAGTTATCAGTGATAGTTAGAAACCATTATGTTGGACAAGAGATCAGAATGATGTGCTGCCAAAGTTTGAACAATGTCGTTTGAGGCGAGGTCCTTTGCTGTGCAAACGTCAGAAAAGGACATTGCTGATTTAATTTGTTTGGGGGGGGAAACATGCCGTCTGCTCCAGGTGGCTATTTATAAGTCCAGGTCACAGGTTTTGTTTCTAAATGTGTTTTGTTTGTTCGTCTCTGTATATTAAAAGCAAAAACACTTGACCTTGAATATAAGAGTGAGATATTCTTTTATGTCGAATACATAGGATGAAAGTGTGCTCGTGCTGAAAGCTTATTTTCTGACCTTTGTGCTCATTTTGCGGATGTGTGTGTCAGCAGGTAACAAAAAGAAACCACTCTACCTTTGAGTCTTAGCTTCCTAGCGGGTTTATCTCTTCCCCTTTTGAGAGTCTCAGAGCTTTATTTGGCTCATGCAGTTCAATTTGAAATGTGGGAATCGTGTCTTTCTTTCTTTTTGTGTCGTGTTTTTGAGCCGTGGCCTCACAGAGAGAATCATAAGTGGCTATTTCATACATATAAAAGGTATCTGCCACATTCAAAACTGGCTCTTGTTCACTTTCCTTGATTAAAGCAACATTATGTAACTTTTGAAATTGTGCTCTTGGGGCCCCCTACAGTTGGGAAACAGTATTGTCTTCTACTACTGTCGAGAAGAAACAAAAGTGCTTTGAAACAGTAGTTACTTTCCTTGATTTAAGCAACATTATGTAACTTTTGAAATTGTGCTCTTGGGGTCCCCCTACAGTTGGGAAACAGTATTGTATTCTACTACTGTCGTAAAATCTGTAATGGTTACACTAGGGAATACACGCGTTGAAAAAGTTGAAAAAGTTACATAGTGCTGCTTTAAATAATTAGTGCTGTTCACTAAGACAAGTATTACTATCATCACTATTACTCATTCTCAGGGTTATACAATCTAATCCACACTGACGCCTGTGGCTAGTATGAGTTTGTAAACACCACAAACATAAGTTCTGCTAATCAGCTGAAGGTCACACAGACCAGTGTGGACGTGCTTTCTTAATCTAACGTGACGTTTATCCAACAGCACAGACCACGTCCTCCATTACTCATGCATGCAAATCTCGCTGATGAAGTCGTTTCAGTTTATGTGTACATGTGTAGTCAGCTCTCACACAAATTACAGCAATTGACCGGCCAGCTGTGTTTTCATGCCACTTCCTATTGGAACACCTTTAAAGCGGCTTCACTCTAACAACAAAATACAAATACAGCACGCCAATATATATCTGTTTTTAAAACACCTTTACATGCTTACCTATTCATACTTAAAGCATAATAGTTTTGATTGCGTTTTGAAGCATTGCATTCTAAAGGATTATTCATATATAAACATTATAATGTGATGTTATAACACACAGCTGACAATAAGGTGCTTTATATATATATATATATATATATATATATAAGTTGACTGAACGTGTGATACACAGCTGCCATGGCACCTCTCTTGTCTCTGATTCACAACACACAGAATTAACTGACGGTGTTTACACCCAACCACCCGGTTAATTGATTAACCCAGAAGTCCTCTGAGCTGTATCGAGAGCTCAGCTTTCAAACACAAACACTCTCCTCCATCACATTAATATATAGACAACACAATCAGAAATCTATTAAGCTAAATTACGATATAAGCATTTTTGTTTTTGCCTTTTTCTTCAGATGATTGTTTAAATCTGATGTAATGAGAGTTTTGGTTTGGTTGCAGTCAGTATTTAAACTAATGACTTTAAATATTGATTCTGAGCCTAAAATCTCTTAATGACCTGCTGATTGCTAGTTTGTTCCCTGCACAACCGTCAGATAACCATTCAGAGTTGGCATTCAGGCCGCCGTACACCTCCATCTCCTCTGACGTTTCTGAGTTCTTTGCTTATTGTATCGAACGATAAGAATTACTACCAATTACCTCAGGCATCTTCAGAATCTCCTGTTTTCAACTTTATTAAGAACAACATCAATATCTCAAACGATATTCCATGTACTTTTGATGATTAGGTTTGAGATTCTCATGATGTAAGATTTAGTTATTCTAAAAATTACAAGGCTTAGCACCCAAACAAGGCCTCCATCTTAAAGTTTAATAGATTAGATTGTTTACTAGTAATTTCCATTTTAGTCCATTTATCGTTGTTTTATTTATAACACCAGTTGGTGGCGCTGCAACCTGAGGGCATTGTGGAAATGACAAAATTACAACGCAATATGAAAAAAATAATAATGCAGAGATTATAATGATAGTGCCCATTCCTTTTTTGACATCTTCACTAGCAAATTCAGTTTTTGGAAAATGCTGTTGAATACAAATAATCCAATTGCTGTAGTCTGTGAGGTTTCATCTAAAGATAATCTGCACCAATTTTGGTGAAGACAGGAAAAACTTTGTGCGAACAGAAGATAAAAAACAGTAGGCGAATCAGGCCAAAATTGCGTAATGACGAATGGCCTCAAAACTTGTAAATCATGACATTCTGCAGGCCTTCAGAAATATATGAAGTGAAAAAGCACAAACTGAGGCCATGTTGTACGGCATGTTTTATGCCTTTTAGCCAATTGGTGTTGTGGTTGTGTCAATATATCAAAGATATGAGTTGTAAAGTTACAAACTTACTTATGGTTTGATGTCCTCTCAGCTAAATTTGATGGCGCATGACACGTGAAACATTTGACTTGATGTCTCAGCATCACCTGATCCACATTTTGGACAGATCCAAGGACAGCTAAACGAACAAAAGAAAAACACTTTTCAATGAAATGTACTGCCCTTAGAAAAGGGGTCATTATACTTTATATGACCCAACTTGACCCCTAAATATACACTTCCAAAACCTCTCATTGACAAAGTGACCACCAACCCCAATCTGACCTCTAGAACCATTCATTTTCCTGAGTGAGCTATCATTGTAAGATTGTATACTTGTAAACTACAGCCAGCTGAAATGTCTCATGTTCACTGTCATCAACAGTAAATATCACTAAATTGTGCAAATTAAAAGAAGCACCAACAAAGCACTGGAATGCATTTGGTGCCAAACATCCGGCAGATTAAGTGCTTTGTAAAACTCAGTAGGTGTTTGTAAAGGAACGTTCCGAGTCGCTGGAGATATACTGCTGGTTCTTCACATCCTCAGGTGAGTCAATGAATTCTGTGTTGTATATTGATTCTCTGGTCTCAAACGTCACGTCAGCATGGCCTGTAGGAATGTAGCCAACCGGGCTGAACACACAACTCATTGTCTTTTTACTGAGTCCACAGACACATTCAGACTGGTGCTGTTGCTGCAAATACATCCGTAATGGTGCGAGAAACTGAAATGCTACAACCACAAAACTGTACAAATAAAGTTATATCACAGAAATCCTTTTAACAATCAATCAATTCAAACAATTCACTAAAACTAAACAGAAAAGAACAGCTCATTCAGAAAAGATCATGGTTATAGGCACAATGAGCTCATTAACATTTGACCATCAACATTATATATATATATATATATATATGTGTGTGTGTGTGTGTGTGTGTGTGTGTGTGTGTGTGTGTGTGTGTGTGTGTGTGTGTGTGTAATTGCATTTACAATTTACATGGTTGATCAATCAGTCCCAGCAGTTGCTAATGAGTTTGGATTGATTGTTAGCGTGTTAGCATGTAGCAATTCAAACAATTGAATTCAATAATTCACTAAAACTAAACAGAAAAGAACGGCTAATTCAGAAAAGATCATGGTTATAAGCACAATAAGCTCATTAACATTTGACAATCAACATTATATATGTATAATTGCATTTAAATGGTTGATGAATCAGACCTAGCAGTTGCTAAAGAGTTTGGATTGATTGTTAGCATTTTAGCATGTTAGCATGTAGCAATTCAAACAATTGAATTCAATAATTCAGTAAAACTTAACAGAAAAGAACGGCTAATTCAGAAAAGATCATGATTATAAGCACAATGAGCTCATTAACATTTGACAATCAACATTATATATGTATAATTACATTTACATGGTTGATCGATCAGTCCTAGCAGTTGCTAATGAGTTTGGATTGATTGTTAGCATGCTACTAAATCTATCAACATCAAAATGCAAAAACATAATCACTTTTAAAACTTTTAGCACAAATTTCCTCAACAAGCTGCATGATTTGAGGCTGTCTGCTGCACAAATGAACTACATTGAAGTACTAGCGCTAACTGGGACAGTTTTGAGTGCATGAAACCTTGACTAACATTTTAAGTGAAAAATAAAATGCTACATAAGTGCATATGGGTCCCAAGCAGCAATATAGTCATGACACTGTGACTGCACAGATCCAAGAGATAAAAGATGTTCCTTAAAACGAAATCACATTCAAAGAGCTTTTTCCTGTTTTGACAACCATTTTAGCTCATGACATTAAAACAAGACGCATCAGCCACTTCATGAGGGTTTACATGGGAAAATCTCATTTGTGAATTGCTGTAAGTGGGAGGAGTCAACGTGCTAATCTGTCGAATGGGGCGGGGCCTAGTGTTGTTCTCACAGAGATACGAGACATGTCAACTATCCAAGTTTACCGTCTGGTCACTGTGTCCCACGAGAAGATGGGAGTGGGTCATGTTCTGCTGGAGTGTCTGAAAGAATTGCTCTTTATCTACACGACTGCTCAAGATGATTGTGAAATGTGCGTGGGTGTTTGTTTCATGAGGAATGTGTTTCTGGTGGGATGCACCTCAAATATTGCTTTCAGGTTTGTTTTGTTCTGTAAGAATGCTAAATAATGAAATTAAATTAAAACAGATATATAATTCATGAATAAAAATACATGGTGGTCATTTGAAATGCATTTTTAAGGGCATTACATTTGGTACAGTATTGTATGATAAAAATATATGAAGTGACTATAGTAAAGTACTGTGTACTACTGAGTCTCCATGTGATGTCCAGGTGTAAAATCAAGATACTGAAGAAAAACCAGCTGGGAAACACTACTTCGAACATTTAAACACACATATGTGAGCCTACATACTGATGTGCAGTGTTAATGCATGCTGCTCAGGTTTTATGCATCAGGCGCTTTTATGACAATGGAGGATGTTTTTCTCACTCTTTCTTTCATACCTGCACTGGAACAGAGGCGATGCATTAAAAATGTGCAGCGGGGCAGGCTGTTTGTCCTCCTAAACCACACAGAGCTCCCGTTGTTTTAGGCACGAAGGACGCGTCCACCCCCCTCTGAGACTTGCAGTTTTTATGCAAAATTGGAATAATTGCATGAAGCAACAATAGATCTGAGCAACAGATGGCCGTGTTTGTAAATGTTCGTGCAACGAGCATGTGTGCAGCATTTGTTTGGACTTTAAAGGAATAGTTTGCCCAAAAATCACAATTCTGTCAGCATTTGCTCACCTTCATGTCACTCCAAACCCATTTTTTTTGTCTGTGAAACACAAAATCTGTAAATCGTGGAATGCAAAGTCTGATTTTGTGGATTGTTGTTGATATTGTTGCTGTTTGAGCATGAAAAAGGGAGTTATTATCATAATATAGCATTCATTGTAGTCTTGAGTTTCGGGAACAAACACGTCACAATATTCCTCATTTAAATAATTCATGCGCAGAATAAAGGGGCGGGGCCTGGTTGAGTTAGTTAGTAGTGTGTTAAACTGGTGGTTATGGTAAGGGGAGGGACATTTCCCAAACACACTCAAAGCGCTCGACCAATCACAACACACTGCTCCAGCCGACCAATCAGAGCACAGTGTGCTTTCAGAAGGACGGGCTTCATAGAGACAGGAACTAAACAGAGCGTAACTGACAGACTGGGAAGAGAGGAGCCGCAACAATGGAGAATATGAGGAAAATTATCAACATTCAAGCTAAAAAACAACATCAAGGTGCATAATAGGTTCTTTAAATTTAGTTGGGATCCTTAAGGTCCCTTTGGAATTGAATAAATAAATAAATAATGATGTACAGAGATTAATAAATACTTTAATACTCCATAAAAAATAAGAATAGTCAATTTTGATTTCATGCTGACTCCATTGCATGGTAAAAAAATCAGGGTGAACATTCTGCCAAACATCTTCTTTTGTGCTCCAAAGGAGAACGACTTGAATAATGACAGACTGAATTGTCCCTTTAAGTGAGCATGAGTGCTGTCTCTACACTCTTAGAAGAAAAGGTTCTATATAGAACCTTAAAAGGTTCTGTCAGCGCTACGTATTTGGAACCCCTAAAAGGTATACACTCTTAAAAAAGGGTTCCTCTGGGTTCTATATAGAACCCTGGGGTTCCATACATGGCCAATAGAACCTTTTACCCCCCCCAAAAAATGGTTCTATATAGAACAATTTTAGAGTTCCATATATGAAGCGGGGGATGGAACCATTTCTGGTTCTAAATAGAACCATTTCTTCTAAGAGAGTAGTGCAGTTTTGGACCATAGACAGAACGAGTCTGAATGCATTAAAGTTCTGCAGATGTATTTGTGTGTATTTTAAAATCTGACCCAGATCTTCCAGAATCAGCTAAAAAAGTTCTCATGTTCCCCTTGTGAAGGGGACGCTGAGCTCATCCGTAGCTTCCAGCTCTCTGTTCCCCGCGATACAGCGCCTCCCTGTCTAATATATACAAATGACGTAATTTACAGGAAAAAAACAAACACGCATGCACACAAGAGATCTTTTTAATATTGCAATTGTTTCTTCTGTAGAAAAATAGTGGTCTCCTCAGCTTCAGAAAATACTGAGGTTGTGTTTAAATTTACTAAGACACTAGAATCAGCAATATAACCTCAATCCTTTCTCATCAAATAAAGTTAAATTAAAAAAGTAATTATACATAGTAGTGTATAATTAATGACACATATTGACTCATTTGAGTGTATGTTTTATATGAAACACAATTGAGTCTCCTGAGCAATAAAAGAGCAACATCTGAGCAATAAAATGCTCCTCTGTTCATTGCACTCGAGTTCAGAAGGTTAAAAGAGAAATGTGATCTCAAACAAATTCATATTCAGTAGATGCGTAACTCACCACAATGAGTTCATCTCCACCTCAACACGAACAACATGCATCTCTTACTGTAAATAGTTCAGGGTTTGCATGGGCTAAATAGTGCAGAGATAAATCTCTCTGGTTTACACATCATCTGTGTGTTTGGTTTATTGTCTGCTTGCACGTTCCATCCATGCAAACTGTAAATATTATGAGCAAGTGAGTATTTGTGAGTGGAGGAACACCATGTAAGGACACATCCACCATATCTCCACCGTCCAACAGTCACACACACACTCGCAGCAGTGTGTAAACAATCACCGACACGATCAGAGGAGAAAAACACTCTTTGCCTTGTGCTGAAGACTTCAGAAATGAGTTTGGCTGGGGGTAAATGGTGACCGTAGTGAGTCTGCGGTGTCACTTCACACTCAAACACTCATTTATCACATTCAAAAGTTGCGGGCCTCTCAGAACACACACACACACACAGAGATTTTTATTTTCCCTCTTTTGCTGGACTAATGCGTTCAGTCTGCTGCATATTAGCATTAAGCCGAGGCATATGTGGTTGAGGTGGAAGAGGTTTCGGTTTCAATCACTGAATGCTAAACCTGTAAATCTCTAATAAAGCATGAATGATATCATCAAGTCAGTCTGGGTTTGTGTGTCTCTGTTTGTGTTTTTACCCTATGCTAGAATACAAATTCAACCAAATCACAATCTTTTTGCCGTGATTTCTGTTTCTGATGCGACACAGCGACTTCTATGAATCTGGAAGATTCGAGATTGGGGGTAATTTCACCAATATTCTGGCATTAAACACAGTTTAAAAGGGTTATATGTATGAATTGTCATGTATTAATCAAGATTTGTATTGCCAATGTGTGAACAGCTTGTGAAGAAACTTAAAAAAGGAGACCTTTCCCAACTTCAAGGCGTGTTTCCAACTTTTTACTTCTATTTCTGGTGTCACTATAATAACAAATGTTTGTGAATTCTACATATAGCCCCTTTAAGTCATAATAAAACATCCTTCATGGGTAATGTGTTTTAGAGCGCAACAGGATATAAAAAAAGGAAAGGAAAAAATATCAATTGATTGGATCAAGAAAAGTGTCTCTTTATGACAGGTTGAAAAGTGACATTTGTGACATTAAAATTAAAATGTCAAGAGACAAAAAAAAGATATTAACATAGTGCAATCGTGTGTAATGTTTTGACAAGATTATTTATGAAAGGTAAAAAATGGGTCATCCTGTGGAATAAAACTAAAATAACACTAAAGAGGAAAAAGGAGCCTGTGGTGCATCAGAGAAATACGTTATAAAACCTGTCAAGAAGAGAGAAAAAAAAATCAAAAGAATTGTTGCTTAAAGCAAATTACAAAAAAATAGCTTAATTATCATGAAAATAATGTCATACGGCCAAAAATTACTAAAATTAATTGATCATTCTTGATCTTGACGTTGTCATGATCTGTGAAATATAAAGAGTCTTGAACTTTAAAAATGCAACGCCAGTCAAAACACAGCATGAGTGTGACAGTATTTATTATATGTAATAAAGGCCTCACCTCAACACACACCTGACATTGACATCTCAGCCAAGAGCTGTTGCTCTTATATCCACCTGGACAATGACTGTTTAACATGACATATATCATCCAGTATAAACCGTCTCTTAGCCATGACCTGCCCTTCCAGAGTTGAGAGGAAGCTCAGGTCAATGCAATTTAGCATTTAATTGGATGGATGTATAGATGATGGATGGCTGGATGGATGGGTGGGTGGGTGGATGGATGGGTGGACGGACGGATGGACGGACGGACAGACGGACGGATGGTTGGGTGGAAGAATAGGTGCATAGGTAGATGGATGAATGGTTGGGTGGATGGATGGGTAGGTGGATAGGTAAATGGATGGATGGTTGGGTGGATGGAGGGATGGATAGTTGGGTGGATGGATGGATGGATGGATGGGAAGGTGGATAGGTAGATGGATAGATAGTTGGGTGGATGGATGGATGGATGGATGGACGGATGGATGGACAGATGGATGGATGGATGGATGGACAGACGGATGGATGGATGGTTGGTTTGATGTTTGGGATAGATGGATGGATGGGTGGATAGGTAGATGGATTGATGGACAGATGAATGGTTGGTAGATGGATGGATGGATGGATGGATGGATGGATGGATGGATGGATGGGTGAAAGAATAGGTGGATAGGTAGATGAATGAATGGTTGAGTGGATGGATGGATGGATGGATGGATGGATGGGTAGATGGATAGATGGTTGGGTGGATGGATGGGTGGTTGGGTTGATGGTTGGGTGGATGGATGGATGGATGGATGGGTGGAAGAATAGGTGGATAGGTAGATGGATGAATTGTTGAGTGAATGGATGGATGGATGGATGGATGGGTAGGTGGATAGGTAGATGGATAGATGGTTGGGTGGATGGATAGTTGGGTGGTGGATGGATGGTTGGATGGGAAGGTGGATAGGTAGATGGATAGATAGTTGGGTGGATGAATGGGGGTTTGGGTTGATGGTTGGGTGGATGGATAGGTGAATAGGTAGATGGATGGGTGGATGGTTGGGATAGGTGGACAGGTAGATTGATGGTTGGTTGGTTGGTTTGACGTTTGGGATAGATGGATGGGTGGATAGGTAGATGGATTGATGGACAGATGAATGGTTGGGTGGATGAATGGGATAGATGGATGGATGGATAGATAGTTGGGTGGATGGATGGATAGATGGATGGGATGGACGGACGGATATATGGGATGGTTGGGATAGATGGACGGATGGATGGTTAAGTGGATGAATGGGATGGATGGACGGGTGGATGGTTGGAGAATGGATGGGTGTTTATTATTTTAAATCAATCCCAACTCTAAAACTGATTATTCAGGGTTTGATCAAATGAGGGGCTGATCTCTCTCAGAGAACAGAAGAACATTGAGGATTTTCTCACACCCACACACATCGACTCAAGGCTTGACTGATGCATTG
Organism: Pimephales promelas; assembly: GCF_016745375.1. Next base: position 1,087,814 of record NW_024121910.1, read on the forward strand.
TGGGAAGGTTCTCACCACTTCCTCTCTGATCACGCCCCATTACGACCTCGAGTCTGGGCGAGCGATCTTCCCCTCTTACCCCTCTATCTACCCGTCTATCTCTCGCTTATCTCGCCGCTCCAGGGAATGCCTGTTTTGTCCGTTCAGGGTGGCATTATTGTGGACACACAGGGGAGGCCAGGAGACCACAGATATGATGACAGTTCATTAGACATGTGAGGGACAGATAGCATCTTCAGCAGAGTCATGACATCTCTAGGGTTTTAATTAGCTGTCACACTTAGTTTATAGTGCAATCATGTGTAGTGCAAAGCTACAAGTGTGAAATATAGATTTGTGCCTCATGGATGGACTGAATCTCTGAATTGAGTGGTTAAGGTTTCATTGGAGGGATGTAAAGTGATTGATAGCCATTATAAATGGATACTTCCGACTGTAAACCCTGATTAAATGCGGTCTCTACTGAGCACTGTGCCTATATGAACATCTATAAACTAAATGGTAAAATGTTCGGTTTACTGTCACCCGTGACCTTTGACCTGCATTTAAGATCTGCATTTCTGGTTTTAAACTCCAGTTAACTTCCTTAATTTGAATTAAGGCTCCAAAAATCACATGCAAGGAAGAATTTAAATGAACCAAAATTCATGCAACTGATTTTTAACAAAAAATGCAATGTTTGATAGGCCTTACAGACGGGATGGATGGATGGATGGATGGATGGGTAGGTGGATAGGTAGATGGATAGATGGTTGG
>NW_024121910.1:1091069-1114939 GCF_016745375.1 Pimephales promelas
TAATGAATCTTTTCTCGAGTCATGACTCGAAGGGTCCTAGATAAGATCCTTATTCATCGTCTGGTGTCATTTAAAGCCCTTTGAAGCTGCACTGAATCTCTCATTTGGACCTTGAACCGTTTGGTCCCCATTGAAGTCCATTATATGGAGAAAAATCCTGGAATGTTTTCATCAAAAACCTTAATTTCTTTTCGACTGAAGAAAGAAAGACATGGACATCTTGGATGACATGAGGGTGAGTAAATTATCAGCAAAAGTTTTTTTTAAAAGTGAACTACTCCTTTAAGCAACATTTCAAATCAGCTCAAATCAAGCAAAGAGACAGATAGGTGGATCCAGCGAATGTGCAATCAAGAGTAAACAGGTTTTAGTTGATTCAAGATTCTTTATGGAAAGGCAGTTGAGGATCTAGAACTGTCATATTGAATGATACAACTTCTCTCATTCATTTCTATACATGTAAAGCGCAGTGTCTCCGCTGTGACTCACAGGAACAGACTCAGGTTGTGGCTCGTGCACAGTACATGAATAACCAGATGTTGATACACCACACGGATCAAATACAGGCTGGACAGAGAACGGGAAAGCCTTGATTAAAAGGACACCGGCACAACTCCAGTTAATAGCATGAATTTAAATGACACTGTAACCAGAATCTCTCCATTTACAGTCTGATGTCTTCAGCACAGATCTTGAATGTGTGCTGGTCACGAATGGAGCAAATTTTCTAAGTTATGATTAAATGCATAACATGTAAAATCACTCCCAATTTAGGGGCAAATTAAGACAATTTTCTCAGCCTTTCCAAAATGTTAAATGAATAAATGTGTCTGGAAATGTGTTTTACACATCCGCATGTAAGTGAGCTGATGCTGAACGTCTAGCCAGACTGAAGATAGTGTTTTCATCAGGGAATAATGCTGGTTTATCGCCAGTCTGCAGCATAGAAACCATTTAAATGGCTGCTGATGAATGCCGATGTCTTGTGGTTGTAAATGTACCTGTAAGTGGTTATATGAACACAGTTTTTCCACAGTGAATTGAGATGTTAGCTCTATTTTAAGTCATTGCAATATATATATTTAAACATGTCATGCAAGCATGTTTCTTAGATAACAATTTGATATTCTTAACACACAGTACACACAAATATTGCAAATAAATTGTGCATTTATCCATTAGATGGAACTATACCGATACAACCTTTCCATACTGAATAAAATATGTATGATATTTTACTCCACTCATCCGCCTCCCATTTACTTTACACTCTCAGAAAAAAAAAAACAGGTACAAAAGCTGTCACTGGGGCTGAACCTTTTCAAAAGGTACACTTTTGTACCCAAAGGCTGCATATTGGTACCTTAGTGGTACATATTAGCACCTAAAATGTACATATTAGCACCTGGAATGTACATATTAGCACCTAAAATGTACACTCTAAAAAATGCTGGGTTGTTTTAACCCAATTTTGGGTCAAATATGGACAAACCCAAAATGTTGGGTTAAAAATGTAATGTAAAAATTTAACCCAACGGCTGGGTTAGTCCATATTTGACCCAAAGTTGGGTTAAAACAACCCAGCATTTTTTAGAGTGTACATATTAGCACCTAAAATATTCATATTAATATCTAAAATGTACATATTGGAACCTAAATGTACATACTACCACCTAAAAGGAACATATTACCACCTAAAATGTCCATATTAGCACCTAAAATGTACAATTTAACTCCTAAAATGGACATATTAGCTCATGAAATGGACATATTATCACCTAAATAGTACATATTGGCACCTAAAATGTATAGATTAGGACCTAAAATAGACATATTAGCTCCTGAAATGGACATATTAGCACCTAAAATATACATATTAACACTTAAAATGTACATATTAGCACCTAAAATGAACAAAAGTTTACCTTTTGAAAAGGTACAGCCCTAATGACAGCTTTTGTACATTATTTCTGAGTGTATGGGATTGACTTATCCATGCAAGATGCATGCATTATATTAAACCCTACATGCATTGTTTTAGTGTGATTTGCATCAGAAGTGAGTCTATGATGCATAAAAATGTTTAATACAGGTAAATTGGGGGCAATTTTTGCCATAGAGATGACTGCGAAAGAAATGTCCCAATTATTCTGCATTAACCCTAGTTTGATCAGGACAGTATTTTTGTGTCAGTCTCCAGATTCGACTTCATTCATATTCAAATACGCCATGCGAAGATGCACCACACCAGGTTTGACGTCACAGATCGCCATCGTACGGCTTTTATGAAACTTTAATGGTGCTTTAATGATGCTTTTTCATCATTTTGGGAGCACACGCTTCCATTCACCTTCAACATAATGACAGCGTTTTAATTTTTTGGGTGAACTATCTGTGTGTGTGAGAGAGAGAGCTTGAAAATTCAGGACAGAAACCAGCAAAAAGGGTGTTTAATTGTGCCGAATTAAGTCTAAATTACTCTCCAGATCGTAATGTTCTCCTTCCCGCAGTATAATGTGCAGTGATGGCCAGCAAAACGCAATGGAGATTAAGAAAATGAGTGTGACCTAATCAAAACGGTGAGGGGTAACAAGCTGTGCTCCTAACCCGCGCACAATGAGCCACTCTCATGGAAATGAAGAAGATTTACGTCTTTATTTAGACAAGTTCTCTCATGCTGCAACAGTTCTGGTCTGTTCAGACACAAATTTCACAAGATAGGGGAAAAAACAGAACGGGGAAAACCAAAACACAGGCGGAAGAAGGTCAGCTTACAGAATCAAAGAGATGGATGGTGCGTTTACGAGAGAAAAAAACCCTCTGCTCAGCCGGTGAAGGCTTGTCTCTTTCATCACACAATCAATTCCCCGTGACAAGGCCCATTGGATAGGCTGGGGTTTAAATAGAGTTGTTCAACTTTGAGACAACTTAGGGCACGAAAGGATTTCTTGGGAATTGCATAGCACATCTGAGCTACGTCAGGCAATAAGAAAGTGTCATTTCACCTTAGTGGACGGTAAATTAAGGCATTCGACTCTGGTTCGAGCCTTCAGATGCATTATCAATATCAATAGCGCCACTAACAATAAATGACACCATAATGAGTCGTACGGACCTTGGTGGAGGCTTTAGTCAAAGGCGAAATTGGCTTATGAAACAGAAATACTCGGAAAAGGGAGTTTCAATCAAGCAATGCCGGCCACTAGTTTGAGGCGTTTAATTTTTCCATTTACATGAGGTTCATAATGGGTGTGCGATTCCATTAGTCTTCCCTCAATTTAATTAGTTTGTGAGATGATGGCTTGTTTCCTGAAAGGATTTTGTTGTATGCCGGAATACTGATGAATCACTTTTGCATGAGACAAATGAGTAAACATTGCTAACCAGCTTTAAAGAGACATTTTCATCTCTCTTTAGTGTGTAATGTTGCTGTTTGAGCATGAAAAAGAGAGTTATTCTCTATATCAGTGTCAGAGTCTCTGTACTCAATTGAGTTTCTTCCGGGAACGAACACGTCACAATATTCCTCATTTAAATAATTAATGCGCAGAATAAAGGGGCGGGGCCTGGTTGAGTTAGTTAGTAGTGTGTTAAACTGGTGGTTATGGAAAGGGGCGGGACATTTCCCAAACACACTCGAAGCGCTCGACCAATCACAACACACTGCTCCAGCCGACCAGTCAGAGCACAGTGTGCTTTCAGAAGGAGGGGCTTCATAGAGACAGGAACTAAACAGAGCGTTACTGGTAGACTGGGAAGAGAGGAGCCGCAACAATGGAGAATATAAGGAAAATTATGTGTTTTTTGAACATTCAAGCATGAAAACGTATTCTAGTAGAGGCTCAAAACGCAAATCAAGACGGCATAATGTGGCCTCTTTGAGTAAATTAATGACGGATATAATGTTTGCCACATTGAAATGAAAACTGTCCTGGTCATATTGTGAATGATTTATCAGTTTAACATTATTGTAAAGTAAAAAATGCTCGCAATCTGTCATCACAGTGTTATTATTGGCTTTGAAACTGAACACTCTAAGAAGAAAAGGTTCTATATAGAACCTTAAAAGGTTCTATCAGCGCTACGTATTTGGAACCCCTAAGGTTCTATACACTCTTAAAAAAGGGTTCCTCTGGGTTCTATATAGAACCCTGGGGTTCCATACTTGGCAATAGAACCTTTTACCAAAAAAAAAAATGGTTCTATATAGAACCATTTTGGAGTTCCATATATGAAGCGGGGGATGGAACCATTTCTGGTTCTAAATAGAACCATTTCTTCTAAGAGTGAAGCTTTTTATGAACATTCTCTTTACAATCCAATCAATTCCCAATTCATAATTATGCTTTTTGTTAAATTGCCTATCCTGTTTTTCAAACATAAATACATCACTTTACGCAAATAAAAAGGGTTGCAAATTGGTCTGGTAGCCCTGTGATGGTGGATGTGTTTTCCCGATATCAGACCTCGAAAGGCAGAGAATCATCCTTCACATGAGCGAAAAACAACAGCATCAAAAGCCATGATCTCTTGAGAGACAAACACCTCCTGTCACTTCCCATTACGAATGACATGCATTGTGCTTGCAACATCTGACAGGCTGCATTAAACCCAAACGCTAGCATCGCTTATTTAAGAGGATGACGGATGGTATTGGGATGTTAGACGTTAGAAAGCCTTTTGGACTGGTAGTGATGCATTAAACTATAATGTTTTTTTTAAAAATTTGACATGAAGCTGAAATTGCAATCCATTCATTACGCTTCTTTAATGTGAAATATTTCCAAATGAAACTTTTATCCATCAGGAATTGATTGGATGATGAAAAATGGCTGAGTTTGCTGTGTATTGTGAAGCATGCAACCCTTCTGAAATGCTTCATGACCTGGACATGACCAGAAATCTGCTGGTCAGTTTTGATTTAACGTTGACTTTACGTCTTAAAGGGGTGGTTCAGGATTTTGGACATCGGGCCTCATTTCCAAGTTAGCTTTAGTGTTATTTATAAGACAGTTTTAAAAAATTTTCATCCAGTCGTTCCAGTTGGATAGTTCGCCGGTGCTAGGCTAGCGCGAGTCAATGTTTACTGCTAGTCTGCCAGTTTTACCAAAACAGTTTTATCAAAATGTACATATTGGTACCTAAATGTACATATTACCACCTAAAATGTACATATTAGCACCTAAAATGGACATATTAGCTCATGAAATGTACATATTAGGACCTAAAATGTACATATTAGGACCTAAAATAGACATATTAGCACCTAAAATGGACATATTACCACCTAAAATGTACATATTAGCACCTAAAATGGACATATTAGCTCATGAAATGTACATATTAGGACCTAAAATGTACATATTAGGACCTAAAATAGACATATTAGCACCTAAAATGGACATATTAGCACCTAAAATGTACATATTAGCACCTAAAATGAACAAAAGTTTACCTTTTGAAAAGGTAAAGCCCCAATGACAGCTTTTGAACCTTTTTTCTGAGTGTATGGGATTGACTTATCCATGCAAGATGCGTGCATTACATTAAACCCTACATGCATTGTTTTAGTGTCTACTAACAACAGATTTGCATCAGAAGTGAGTCTATGATGCATAAAAATGTTTAAAACAAGTAAATTGGGGGCAATTTTTGCTATAGAGATGACTTTTAAAGAAATGTCCCAATAATGTCCCAGTTGCATAGTTCGCCGGTGCTAGGCTAGCGCGAGTCAATGGCTACTGCTAGCCTGCCATTAAAAACAGTTTTACCCACTCCATAAAACACCAAAAGCAAATACATTATGCAATAAATCTTAAACTTAGCCGTGCAAAAAAAAAAAAAACGGTGTTTGGTGTTTGCCAACAGCAATCTAAAAAGCTGTGTGAAGCAGGTCAGTTGTAGGATAAGCACACACTCTCGACCTGTCATTTGCAGTGTAAACAGGCGGCAGGCAAACTTGGCAAAGTTAGCATGTTTGCACATGTGTGTCCCGTCATGCTGCTGGAGTGAATTGGCGCTCCTAATTGGTTTCCCGGGTGCATTGTGGAAGACCGCAACTTTGGCACAAGCCTGGGCGACAAATAAAAGCATCATTATGTGCAACCAGCGGGTTATTTAGGTGCCATAATACTGCAACTAGAAGTGCCATTAGGACACACAATTACACAGCGCATTATCAACAGTTCACTTTGGCCATGGGCAGCAGCTCGGCGTTAGATCCTGATAGTAGGGCTGGGCGATATATCACACGATGTTCTTATGCGCATCTAATCAGTAAAACCGGTTCCTTGATTAGTAGTAAATCACCTTCACCTGCTTTCAGATGGAGCGCCATTTACTACACTGTAAAAAAATATTGATGGTTAAATTTAAAAAAGTAAGTAACCTGGTTGCCTTAAAATTTTAAGTTCATTGAACTGGAAAAAGTGAGTTAATACAATGAAGGAGATCAATTTAACCATCAGAAACTCAAAATAATATGTTATCTGAACTTAATAAATTATTTAAGTTGATTTGACAAAAGAAAAAATGTTGTGATTACTACACTGTAAAAAATATTGTTGGTTTAACTTTTAAAAGTAAGTAACCTGGGTTGCCTTAAAATTTTAAGTTGATTGAACTGGAAAAAGTGAGTTCATACAATGAAGTAGATTAATTTAATCATCAGAATCTCAAAATAATAAGTTATCTCAACTAAATAAATTATTATAAAGTTGATTTGACAAAAGAAAATATGTTGTGATAACAAATCTTGAAAATATTTTTTACAGTGTACAAAGAGCTGTAGTTCACTGACAAGCTGAGCCAAATCGCGTTAAAATCAAGGACATATCGCCAGTGAACTACGGCTCTTCGTACACAGCAAAAACTCCAGTGTTAAATTAACAATGCAGCGTTTAATGTTGTTTATTGTTCGTTATGTGGTGCATGTTGCTGGTGTTTCTGACGTCACAAACGACCTTGTAACCAATCAGATCAACGTGTGATCGTCAACCAGTGGATCTCTGAGCTGAGTGAGTGGAGGCGGGGCTCATTTGCATATTCATAGAACCGCGCATACTAAATGAGACGAGGGTGTCAAGTTACATTCAAGACATTTTAAGGCACAAAGATTGTAATTTTGGTGATGAGGTGGATGAGTTTTAAGGGATAGAGCTATTAACTACTACTTTAAATACTACTTTCCCATCAGTGAAGTAAATACTTCTAGTGTGTGTAATAGAAGTCTGTGAATTGGTGTAACGCATCAAATCTGTAAATGCGAAAGCTAACTTTATATTTCCGAATTCCCACACAGCACAGTAATAAAATTCAAAAGTTATTGTAATGAATATTTAGAGCTCGACGTGAGAATATTTCCAGTGTATTTTGTTGGCCAAGATATCTTTTATTTGTCCTGTCGCAAACCATAATAACTTGTTTGACTGTAAATACAAGCACCTCATAGCAATTACCCGTCAATACATGCGCACAAATACGGAGGACAGTAATAAGTTGATGCTCCAATACAAATTTGGATACAAATGGACCCGTCTCCTTAAAGCAAACCAAAGCCAGCGAATTATGGAAATCAGCTGCATGAATTTACTTGACTGACACGGTTTGTTTACCTTCACAGATTAAAGGCCGGCAATCTTTTGAAGCAGCGTCGTATATGGAAATCATAACTGTGTTGTGCGAGGTGTGCCTCGCATCCGAAATGACCAACATGTGGGACAACTGATCATAATTTTTGGGCTTGTGCACACACATATTGCATCAACTTTGCACTACATACCTTGACTTGAACTTCACTGAGCTGCAAAGACAAACACTTCTGGTCTTGGATTGTTTTTGAACACAACCCACATATTTACACTCAAAAAATGTTTTGCTGTTTGTCGAAAATTCCTTAGTTAAAATGAGCTTTAACAACACAATTGCCATACGTTTTGTCCAAACGTAATTTGATTGTGTTCAATCTACTTAAATATGTCAAATTTAAGTTTACTTAATCCGTTTGTGTTGGATCACTCAAGAAATGGTTCTATTTAGAACCAGAAATGGTTCCATCCCCCGTTTCTATAGAACCATTTTTTTTTTGGTAAAATGTTCTATTGGCCAAGTATGGAAGCCCAGGGTTCTATATAGAACCCAGAGGAACCCTTTTTTAAGAGTGTATAGAACCTTTAGGGGTTCCAAATACGTAGCACTGATAGAACCTTTTAAGGTTCTATATAGAACCTTTTCTTCTAAGAGTGTACATGAATGATTTGTGTTGCATTAACTGAAACTGGGCTGTGCTTGTTAGTTCCCAGCATGCTTTGCATATGGCTGAATTAAGAGAATGTCTAAATTAAGTGTTAGTTTATGTGTTTTTGAGAAAATGAGAAAAGGGGAAGACTAAGTAGTGCGTAATTGTGTTTAATGTTCAAATACATTGCAATTATGAGTACCATTTAAATTACAGTGGGTTACCATTGTGGAGAAGAGTGGAGCATCTGGTTAGGGTGAAAACTGATTCGCAAGAGTCTCAATTGCAAATGCTTTGGTTGATGTAAATCTTTTAAATAAGTTGCAAACAATTGCTTTTGGTAGCTGATACTTGGTTATAGTTGATAAATGTATTAGTTAGACACTAAAATAAATGTAATTGATTGAATGAATAATTCTGAATTTGAATACTTGAATCATATCAGGGAGCCTTTTTAAATTCACAAGCTGCTCTGTAAAAAAATATTTTCAAGATTTGTTATCACAACATTTTTTCTTTTGTCAAATCAACTTAAATAATTTATTTAGTTGAGATAACTTATTATTTAGAGTTTCTGATGATTAAATCAATCTCCTTCATTGTATTAACTCACTTTTTTCAGTTCAATCAACTTAAAATTTTAAGGCAACCAGGTTACTTACTTTTTTAAGTTAAACCAACAATATTTTTTTTTACAGTGTGTGCCCAACCATGTTAAATAAGTTGAATCAACCTTAATACATTAAGTTGACCCAACGTAAGAACATTAAATTGGAAGAACAGAATTGCATAATGCCGAAATAAAGCATGTTAATCATGTGAAAAAGCTTATGTTCATTCAAAGAGTTATTTTTTTGGAGTGCGTGAATGAACGAGGCAGGCGAGAGTCTGACGGGGATGATGTGTGTCTTCTGTACAGTGAGACATGCATGAATTAGCGCACACACACAATCTAAAGACTGTTTGTGTGCGAGTGTGTGTGTGTGTCTGTGTGCATGCTGTGGCAGATATCGTGAGACGCTGGTCGATGTGTCACCGGAGAGAGGATTATGACAAAATCTGTCATTACCACACCAGCCTGTTGAAACACAAGGAGGGGCAAACAAACACACTGTAACAGTAGGACAAAAAGTATTGAAATAGCATGCATACTAATTTGTGATATGGTACTGAATGATTATAATCAAACACCATGGTATTTGCATGTACTTCATAACTTGCACTTGCATGCACTTTATCATGATTGTATAATCAAAATGGTTATACAATCACAGATAGACTTTCACACCGGTGTGATTGGTTGTGTAAAGCTTAGTACTTGGTTAAGGCCCTTATACACACAGAATAAAGGTTAAGCAGGTTTATGAGTGTAAGTTTGTCACTTGAGTTTGTAAAATGGTGTGTGTTTATTAAGGTGCGTCTACCTGTGACACAAATCTCCCAGACTGACAGGTTTGTTCCTCATTCCTTTCAAACGTGATTTTAAACACTAAAGGTTATGGTAACAGCTTAAAGTCCCCATGTTGCCAATAATTGCATCCCTTAAAACTAATCTTTTAATGACATTTAAAAGTTTTTGTTCATCAATTTCCGCTGTTTAATTCAAGATTAGAAATCATCAGCACTAGGAAACACAGTCCATAAATATTTCTTCTTATTGAGCATTTGAGTCAAATCTTTCGGTCTGGCGTGAGTTAATGGGAATATTTTACAGCTGATCGCTCTGTGGTTCGGTCTGGGCCAAACACACTTACACTTACACTGTACACTTCAGCACATTTAAGGGAACAAGTGAGGTGACGTCGCTGTCAAAAACCAGTAAATCCCATTAAATGAGATTTGTTTTTGTGGGTGAGAGAGCTAGAGGGAAGAAACTGATAGACCAAGAGAAAAATGAAACACATTCAGTGCTGTTTAAATGTTAGTTGTTTCATCAAATTATAGTCTGGCTAAAGGGTTTATAGCAAATAAACACTCGACTCGAGACCGGATGTTTATGAGGATTCAGACTCATTCACCGAGGCGAGCATTATATATCTTCTTACATTGTGTCCTACGAAGTTGAGCTGTTGTCACGATAATGTCTGTTTAGTTTCATTCTCTGTCACTATTTTCCCTGAGTTTTAGTTTGTTGCTGTAGTTTCGTCTCGCACATCTCTCATAGACTGTAAAAAAATATTGTTGGTTTAACTTAAAAAAGTAAGAAACCTGGTTGTCTTCAAATTTTAAGTTCATTGAACTGGAAAAAGTGAGTTCATACAATGATTTAATCATCAGAAACTCAAAATAATATGTTATCTGAACTAAATAAATGATTTAAGTTGATGTGACAAAAGAAAAAATGTTGTGATAAATCATAAAAAGCTCTCAGTTCTTTGTTCGTCGTCTTAAAGTTGTGTTTTCTATAGTTCACAGTGTTTATTAAAGTATCTTTATCTCTATATTATTAAATAATATAGTTGGTTTAACTTAAAAAAAAATAAGTAACCTGGTTGCCTTAAAACTTTAAGTTCATTGAAATGAAAAAATTGAGTTAATACAATGAAGGAGATCACCAGAAACTCAAAATATTATGTTATCTGAACTGAAGTTGATTTGACAAAAGAAAAAATGTTGCGATTACAAATCACGAAAATATTTTTTACAGTGAGAATTATAATATTTTTTTTAAACAATTAATATTTATTGTATTTTTGCTAAAACCGTCAGAAAGCTGTAAATCCATTATAACGGTGAACCAGGCTGTCAAAATGAGAAATTAGCAAAAAGGTCAAAATAAATGATGAAAAGCGTTATAATATCCACAGTCACAGATAATCCTCAGATTTCTCATGGGACCCTTGAGTTATAGCATCTGCAAAACACGACCTAACCTCCACGGGGAAAGTATGAGTGAGTGTGTGTGTGTGTGTGTGTGTGTGTGTGGTCCTGGGGAAAACAAGCTTATAAAGCTTTTTCTGTAATAGGTAGGTAGTGTAATGGGATAAAGTCCCCATTAAACATGGAAACCCATGTGTGTGTGTGGGACAGGTGTTTCTTCCAGACACTGCGTCGACTTGCATCAAGCCCTAAACATAGCTCTGAATATCAATGAGTGTAGTGGAGCTCTTAAAGAGAGTTGTATTTTGGGATGAAAGCGTCCTGCTGTGCCGGACACCATCTCCGAGCTCAACTTCCCTCTTCACACGGCTGAATTATACATCGGTTCCTGGTTTAGTGCCACACACTGCTGGAGGGGTTCACGCTGAGCGCATCAGGGCTCAATCAGGGCTCACCAACACGCATGTTGCGGGACTGAGATCGCTCTCCTGCAGCGAGTGTGTTTTACTCAGACTAACGTGACTATAATGTTCCAGGAACACCATACTGTATATTCATGTTTTAATAAGTCTCTTATGCTCACCAAGGCTGCATTTGTTTGATCTAAAACAGCTGTTTTCTATGTATTTTCAGCATCATTACTCCAGTCTTCAGTGTCATGATCCTTCAGAAATCACTCTAATATGAGGATTTGATGATCAAGAAACATTTAGGATTAATATTAATGTTGAACTCAGTTGTGCTGCTTCATATTTATTAATGGAAACAAATAATAATGTGATACAGTACCATTCAGAACTTTAGGGTGTAAGTAAGATTTCTTTTTTAAAGAAATTAATTCAATTGATCAAATGCCAGTAATGTAAAATGGTGCGAAATATTTATATTTCAAATAAATGTTGTTCTTTTGAACTGTCAATTTATTGAAATGTATCAGTTCCCACAATAATTTGAAACTGTTTTCAACTCTAATAATAAAAAATTATGTTTCTTGAGCAGTGATTTCTGAAGGATCATGTGACTGGGAATTCAGGGATAAACAATATTATAAAATATACTCAAATAGAAAACACAAACAGTTTTAAACTGTAATAATAGTTGACATTTTTAGTATTTTTTGATCAAATCAATGCAGCCTTAGTAAGCAAGAGACTTCTTTCAAAAACATTTTTAAAAAATCATAATTAATCCAAACCTAAAAAAAGAGGAGGACATTTTTTTTTATTTGTCCTACAAAATAAGAGTCTCCAGCTGTGCTCTGTTTGCATTATTTGACATATTTCTTTAGTGGTGTGTCATGGCAGCAGCTCAGGATGAATAACCCTGCACTCAAAGCTGTGTGTGTGTGTATGTGTGTGTCGTCCAGACGCTGATCTCCTGGTTACTCATTACACATTATTCACACCAGACTTTGCACTGTGTTAGTACCTCAACTTTACTATTGCGACTGTTTCGGTCCATGCACAAAAGAGCAAGGCAGAAACACACTTTTCTGCAACACACGCTGGTATTCTCACACCAATGTGTCGCTGTTGCCCAAAGCCATGTAGAAGTACCAGCTGTGAGAGGAGAAACCAACATCAGCTTTGGGAGAACGACATCTGGAGGAACGTTTGCATTTCTGCCCACAGCGTCTCAACAAACTTAGAAATAAATCTAGGACTTTCCCAGTGGAGTTCAAATCAACAAACACATGCATCTCAACATCAACTGCATGGCCACTTGTTTATAAATGCATGCAAATAATCGTTCATATAATCGTTTATATTTAAATCGAGAAACACAACAGGATTTCTAGAAGCAGAAACTGTTGTGAAAACGCTCCTATAAATGTCTGACTGATAAAGAAGGGACATTGCAATATGAATCAGAATCTTCGTTAAATTAAACTAAAACCATTAAAAAAAACAGTTTTTACTTGAAAGAAATTTAAACAAAGTGAAATAAAATACATACAAAACTTAAACTTATTTTATAGTTGCCAAATGCCAAGACAATTTATACAAACGTAAAAGTGGACAACAAATTACAGTAAATTATAGTGTACAGTACTGTGTATTACTGGGGAAAAGTTGTGTTTTACAGTAAAAAACACTATACTGTAAATACATTTACAGCAAGTTAAATGGTACTGTAAATATGAATACGGTATTTTTACCGTAATAAAAACTTGCCAGTAAGTTGGATTTTTTTACAGTGTATAAATATATATTTTGTGTGTTAACTTTTTGCGAACATTATTAAAGACCATGCAACAAATGCAAAGTCAAGTCATCTTTACTTATTTAACGCTTTTTACAATACAGATTGTATCAAAGCAGCTTCACAGAGAGAACATGAAGATAAATACAAGCTTGTTTCTAGAATAAAATTGCTTCACCATCCACTTAAAGTAAGGCAGATCAAAAATATTGTTGAATAATGAAATGTCCCCATCATAAGCAAGCCCAAAATTACATTTGAGAGAAGCTGAGTTGAATTTGAACTTCTATTCGTCTGGCCTCTTTGCTCACGGATCAATACAAATGAATTCAAGCTTCTTTTCAATAAGTGTTGGAATAAACACCTGTGGTGTGACTGCTGTCCAGTGAGAGGAAAGTCTCTGTATTGTGTCATAATCGGTTCCCTGCTATTTCCGACATGTAACCTGAAGCACTCAGCTGCCGTGCGGCTGACCTCAGACCTGCCGTGACCCGCTGTGAACCCTGACGGACAGTTGGGTCGGGTCCTGTGTCAGTCATGACACCGTGTGCGAGTGTGTGAGGAAACCTCATCTGTATCCACTGACACGCCTCATCATCTATATATGGCCCTGAGCAATATTATGCAGTTACCATGGTTATCAGGAATCTCAATTATGAATCATATGCATGTCTGTATATGAAATATACATAAAATATACGCTCTCTCGTGAAAACGCCAAAAATCATCTTCAAAAAATCGAAGGAATTAGGAAACTTGCATCCTATTGTGTTTTTATCACGGCACATTTAAAGCAATAATGTCTCAGTATTATCATTCATCATTTTCAATAATCATTTATATTAACACACTGATTTGGATTCTAATCTTTAAATACTTACATCTCTAATATATACACTTCTCATTATGATAATGAAAATGGGGACATAAATGCATTACTTGTAATACATATATTTGATGTTAAATCAATATTCTCTCATAAATTGATTTTGTGGTGTGTGTGTGTGTGTGTATATAATTAAATAATAAGTAGAGCATATCAATAAAAATATAATTCTTCTTTACCATATACAGTATATAATATTATTATATTATATATAATTTTTATTTATTTATTTATTTTTTGCAAAGCTTCATAAATTGATTTTGTGGTGTGTGTGTGTATATATATATAATTAAATAATAAGTAGAACATATCAATAAAAATATCATTCTTCTTTACCATATAAAATATTATTATATTATATCAAATTTTTATTTATTTATTTATTTTTTGCAAAGCTTCATAAATTGAAGTTCATTAAGCTCTTGCAGGATTCATGAGATATTGACTATTATGTAACGGGACCCTCAGTGCGATGGTCATTTGCAAATGGCAAAGAAAAATGATTTGATTGTGAGTTATTACTGTGTTGGTGTGAGTTGAACAGGGCAGAACACACCGAGTGTGTGTATTCAACATCCATATTAATGTACGGATCGGCCATTCCTGGAGAAAGCGTCCTTTCTTCCTGCTCTGTATGAGAGGCGTTTCAGATGTGTCGAGGAGATTGTGCCTTCAGCTTGCTCTCATTAATACTCTATGTATCAGCCTTGCTTGAGTGGCTCAGGAAATTACTTTTGGGATGAAAATAAAGTAATTACACTTTTTCTGTCCGCAGAAATTCAAATGGCTCGGCGGATCAGGATTGATGCATCACTGCATATCTCCACCGCTCTGAAGTCTCTACTAAACTGACAAAGTTCGTCTTCTGCTGGGATTTGGTGGTGAATATACGTCTGAAAAATCTGAATATCGTGCAAAAGTTCATTTATTTCAGTAATTCAACTTAAAAGGTGAAACTAGACTCATTACATGCAAAGTGAGATATTTCAAGCCTTTATTTGTTATAATTTTGATGATTATGGCTTATAGCTCATGAAAGCCCCAAATTCAAAATTAGAATATTGTGCAAATGTTTTCACAGCTGTAATCCATAATCATCAAAATTATAACAAATTAAGGCTTGAAATATCTCACTTTGCATGTAATGAGTCTAGTTTCACCTTTTAAGTTGAATTACTGAAATAAATGAACTTTTGCACGATGTATTCTAATGTTTTGAGTTTCACCTGTGTATGTGTGTGTGTGTGTGTTCATTTATAAGTTAATTTAGTGTAATTGATTAGTTCTTAGTTTAAAATCAATGAAGAAGCTTTGGTGCTCTTCTGTTATTTGTGATTGAAAAAGTTAACGCTTATAGGCCTAATAAAAAAAAGTATTTTATTTCATCTGAATGATACATAACTTGTAAAGGTTTTGTGTGAACAGAAAAAAAAATCATGGAAAGGTAAAAAAAATAGTCACACTTGTACTGTTCACGGTCAAAACTGACCGCATTGGAAATGAATGGGAAGATAATTTCCTCTAGTGGAAGCATTTGGTACTGCGCCCAAACAAAATTTTACTGAAAGCTCTTTTTTTTTTTTTTTTGAGATATCATTTGTTTAGATTTGATTTTCTCAGTTTTGGTGTTTTTTAAATAAAAATAGTATTTACAAGCATTTTTCATAATAATAATAAACTTGTTCCACTTTCACTTCATCATCTGCCAAGTTTCTGTCTTGGCAGAGCCCAAATGTATTTGTGCTCTAAATCATTTAAGATTTACAGTTTAAGTGAGGTCCATTTCTCAAAACAAGTAACAAATGGATCATAACGATTCCATAATTATACCATAAAATCCCCTAAAATACAAAATATTAAATAAACACATTCACAAATTCACTTCATTGAAATAAAAGAAAATCGTTCATTTTCGAGCAGAGGGTTAAACTGCACTCTCCATCAGCTGGAAACCACTTATGCAATTTATTTTACTTCAGAAATGAGTTATATATAATGCGTTTAAGGGATTAAAAAGCACTGAGGAAAAAGCAAGGCATATTTTGTTCATAATAGTGATGATCCGTGCTAGCATTAGCAGGACATCGGCCCATACATTATAACATACATTTCCTCATGTCTTTTCCTCTATTCATCAGACCATCGTGCAACCAGATGTCTCTGTGTCTGCAGTGAGGAACTCAAGGCTATTAGATGCATGAAGACGGGAGACAAAAGATGGATTTTCACAAGCGCAGCATTTGTTTCTTATTTTCATCATGTCGGCCTGAGGTCGTGCATTATCCTGCTAGTGATTGAGTTCAAGTGAGGTGAATACAGCAATGCAGATTAACTTCATTATCAAGCCTGTTTGCAATTACGCTACAAACCAGAGTTGCCGAGCTTTGATCAGCAGTGTGTGTGTGTGTGTGTGCTTCAGGACGGACCTAGAGGAACTGCAGATGAACTCTCACTGCGATGTGTTTTGCTTGGATTTACTGGGAACAAAAGGATCATGGGATGGATGGCTCTGATGGTACTTTTCACCATTTTATTTATTTATTTTTTTGCAGATGGAACAGATTTAGTCAAAAGAAAAGTTTTGAAAATGTGTTCATTCTTTATTGCATGTTTGTCAACTATCTATATAGGGCTGTGCAAAGATTAATTGCGATTAATCGCATCCAAAATAAAAGTTTGTGTTTACAATATGTGTGTGTGTGTGCTGTGTATAATTATTTTGTATATATAAATACATATGCATGCATGTATATATTTAATAATTATTTGCAGGTAAATACAGTATATATATATATATATATATATATATATATATATATATAATGAATAACACATTTTCTTAAATATATATACTCTAAAAATTGCTGGGTTGTTTTAACCCAACTTTGGGTCAAATATGGACAAACCCAGCCATTGGGATAAATTTTAATTATATTTTTAACCCAACATTTGGGTTTGTCCATATTTGACCCAAAGTTGGGTTAAAACAACCCAGCATTTTTAGATCGCACACAAACACATATATTATGTAAACACAAACTTTTATTTTGGATGCGATTAATAACAATTAATCTTTGCACAGCCCTTAAATAAGTGTTTTATTAACATTTATTTTAATTTTATAATAATATTTGATTATTTATTTAATACAAAACAAATATAAATTGCTTTAATTAATTCATATTTATAATAATACAAATAATATAGTCCAGCTGAATTTATTACACTAAAAATTGTGCAATATTATTAACATTTTAAATAACTGTTTTCTAAGTGAATATATAGTAAAGTGTAATTTATTCCTGTGATCAAAGCTGTATTTTCAGCATCATTACTGCAGTCTTCACTGTCACATGATCCATCAGAAATCACTATAATATGATGATCTGATGTTTAAAAGGAAATTCTTAGTATTCAATCAATGTTGAAACCAGCTTAATATATGTGTAGAAACTGATGCATTTATTTTCAGGATTCTTTGATGAATAGAAAGTGCAAAAGAACAAATATTTTTATTTTTTTGGATATGACTTATCCATTTGAATTACATTTTTTCTTATTACTGAACTTTAAACATCAGCAAACGACGGTACATTTTGCATATGCAAAAAAAAAAAAAGAAAAAAAAAAAGCGAAACATTTAGTCTCCAACCACAACATTAATTAATCAACAGAATTAATTTATCTCATAAAGTGCATTAGTCTGCCATCCATTTATTAATGTAAATATGCATGAGCGGCTGAATTATGAAGGATGCTAATGCATGTCTTTGTGTTTGAGCACTCTGTGTCCTTCTCTGCATGACGACTCGTATAATACTGAGAGAAACACACTTCAGGAGTCTAGCGTGTAGCTTTTGAGTTTCTTCGACCGGTGTCGTGCCGTTACTGATGCTCCGTCTTTTCTGCAATGTTGGCGAAAAGGCAAGAAAGCAAAAGCATCTGTGAACGCCGTTGTTTCATGTGGAGGTTTGAATGAGTTTTCCAGAGGTGTTGCATCAAACTCAGACTGAATGAAGTGTGAGTGACCATCACGTTTGCAGATGTGTCCCATCTCCTTCCTCCTCACACCGACTTCAAACCACACTTTTCAACAACATATTAAAGTTCGACAGCCATGCTTTGCACATGGACTTTCTTAAGTTTAATGGAAAAAATGTGTTGCTTCCAAGTAGATGAGGCTTCGTGCCCGTTTGTTTGCACGTTAATGTGATGCGTGAAAAAATGTGTGTATTACCTTTTATTGCGGCGCTCAGGGTTTAATATGCACCAGCTGCTTTGTATGAAGCTCTTATTAAGAGAAACTGGATTAATGATAATCTTTATCTGTGCGCCGCCAGGGATAGTTTCTCTCTGCTAAACAAAAGAGACAGATTATGAGAGCTCAGACGGAGATGTGGTACGAGACACCACAAAGTGGCTCTGACGACCGCCGGTTTTGATGCCGATGCTTACGAAGTGCTCTTCATCGCCCCTGACCTTTGACCTCATCAGAATCAACCCTCATGTTCAGCTTCCATTTCTCTGATATGGGAAAATAAACTTCCTACTGTTGGTTTCTTGAGAAATATAGTATATTGTTCTATTCAATATATATTTCAATATTTATTTATTCTGCTTTTTTATACTTAATTCGTATTTATATATATACAGTATATATAGCATATCAATACAATGATTATTTATATATACAATATACACTCTTAGAAGAAAAGGTTCTATATAGAACATTAAAAGGTTCTATCAGCGCTACGTATTTGGAACCCCTAAAAGGTTCTATACACTCTTAAAAAAAGGGTTCCCCTGGGTTCTATATAGAACCCTGGGGTTCCATACTTGTCCAATAGAACCTTTTACCAAAAAAAAAATGGTTCTACAGTATATAGACCATTTTGGTGTTCCATATATGAAGTGGGGGAGGGAACCATTTCTGGTTCTAAATAGAACCATTTCTTCTAAGAGTTTATATATATAAATATATATATAAATTAAACAATTCTTATTCTAGAAAGTGTTTGTACAAAAAAAAAAAAAATCTGAACAAAAAGTCAATACACTTGATATATTTGTTTCATTTTAGAGGACAATTTCTGAACCTATGCAAAGATCCTCATGAATATAAAATATTTATCCAACATCCCCATCACGAGTCCCCTGCGCAGTGTCAGTGTCAGTGTGTGTCATGTTGCTGTCAAAACAGGGGAACATGATTCCGGTGAACATCCATGTTGTGCGCACGTGCACGCTCTCCATTAGACGCCACGCACCGCGAGCATTAAGATGATGGCATATCATTTCCCACAATGCCGTTTGTAACCCTGA
The DNA here is from genome assembly GCF_016745375.1 of Pimephales promelas. The sequence goes on from NW_024121910.1 coordinate 1,110,536, forward strand.
TCTCCGGGTGAGATGGATGCTCTGCCGAATGGGACCTGACAGGAGGAGCCGGAGTGATTTGGTATGCAGAGGGTCTCTCACCTTGAGGGCCAAGGTATTTGCTCTTGGAGTCTGCGTTGAGATCCGAGCCAAACATCCAGACGTGAATTTAACACCTCAAAAAGCCTATCATATCATTTCCTCCTCAAGTAATTAGTGTGGAATGATAGTTTTCCCAACAAGAATTAGCAGTCAGGGTTGATTTGTGTTATGACAGGACAAGAAGTGGCCCGTCTTCATAATCATATTCCATCATATTGTAATGAAGCGAGCGATTATACATGCTGCTCTATTGGCTGTAACCTTTTAACCTTCAGAATAATAATGGCCTCCGGTGGTAGGGCACAAATTTAACTTGTTAATATCCATAATGAACCACTAGTACAAACAAAATTAGTCATCTAAATGGACCTGTAAGGGCTTTTTAAAATATTGAGTTTTATAACCTTCGCTTTTCTTTAATTGTTTCTTGAATGTGGACAGAACGACATACTAAAGTCACTACAGAGAATAAATCCACAGCAATAGAAACTGAATTGAATGTATAATGAAAAATTAAATAATGCAAAAACTATATTTGTTAAAAACAAAATGTGACAAACGTTGTAGTCTGAATCAAGATTAAAAATGACTCTTACAAATTCTTTAATAACTTGGTCAAAAAGATTTACTAATGTTTTAATGCTATTTGTAATGAATTCATCAAATGAATCAGTCATAAAAATCTCACAAATCTTACAATGAATTGATTAAAAAGACACTTAAAAATCGTACAATCGTACGTTCACAGGGGTTTTAATAAATCTATCAAAAAGATTCATAAATCTTATAACGAATCGATCAGAATGAATTACAAATTTTTAAAGAGTTAAGACTCACAAATGTGTTGATGAATCAGTCTAATGAATCAAAAAGACTCAAAATGTTGTAGTGAATTCATCAAAAACAGTTATTTTAATGAACTGCTTAAAAAGACTTATTAATCAGTCGAAAAATTCACAAATCTAATGAATCTGTCAAAAAGACCTACAGATCTTATAACGAACTGACCAAAAAAAAAAAACAATTATAATGAAATAATCAAAAAGACACCGAATTAGTCAAAAATATTCTCAAATCAATAAATGAATCGATCAGATTCAGAATGAATCACAAATCTTTTAACGAGTTGAGTCAAAAAGACTCACAAATGTGTAAACGAACCAGTCTGAGTCAAAAAGACTCAAAATGTTGTAGTAAATTCATCAAAAACAGTTTTTTAAAATTCACAAATCTAATGAATCTGTCAAAAAGACCTACAGATCTTATACCGAATTGACCAAAAGATAATGAAATAATCAAAAAGACTCACAAATGTGTTAATGCTTCACTGAATAAGTCAAAAATTTCTTCAAATCAATAAATGAATCGATCAGAATGAATCACAAATCTTTTAACGAGTTGAGTCAAAAAGACTCACAAATGTGTTAATGAATCAGTCTCAATTCAAAGTATTTTAAATCTTTTACCGAATTAGTCAAAAAGAATCACAAATCTATGAATGAATCTGCCAGAAAGACTCAAATCTTTTATTGAATTGGTCAAAAAGACTCCTCCCTTCTATTGAATCATTCTATGGACCCTGGAAAAATGTCAATGGAATTGGAGCCAGAATCATTCAATTCCTTACAATTGTCCTCCCTAATCACCAGTCCTGCATCCTAAACCTCTCACCCGTGGGCTAGCGCTGGATCTAAATGAGAACACACTCATGTATATTACATGAGGTTTGCCGTCTTCAAATAGAGCCCTGCGGATAGACTTTGCTAGGTGTTGTTCGGTCGCGCCCCTGGTGTCTCTAATATCTGTGATTAAAGTTGACTTAGATCATCGCCTCAGGCCCTGCATGGCTGCGACGCATAATCATCTGTTTTCATCTTTTTGGCGACATGCATGAGCATCGAGAGTGTTCCTGGCCGGCCTCAGTCAGTGTTAGAGATGCATTAGCATGCGGCTCAATGATATGTGGCTCATATTGAGGAACAGTGGCTAGAGACGCTTTTGAAATGCCTGGAAGTGTGAATCTGAATTGATTTGGCCACATCTGAATTGGACAGAAAGAACAAATTTCAATAGTCCAACTAAAAACATTTAACTACATATGCATAATTATTCCCCGTGAGCAGTCAAAACAAGTTACGGAAACATCAAAATAGATGGAAACTTTTGCCACACAGTCAGAACCATAAAATCTCCAGAACTTATTTTAACAGATATTTTTATAAACTGAATGTCAGAATGGGAAAGAAAGGTGATTTAAGCAATTTTGAGCGTGGCATGGTTGTTGGTGTCTGAGTATCTGCTCAGTTACTGGGATTTTCACGCACAACCATTTCTAGGGTTTACAAAGAATGTTGTGAAAAGGGAAAAACATCCAGTATGCGTCAGTCCTGTGGGCCAAAATGCCTTGTTGATGCGAGAGTTTAGAGGAGAATGGGCCGACTGATTCAAGCTGATAGAAGAGCAACTTTGACTGAAATAACCACTCGGTACAACCGAGGTATGCAGCAAAGCATTTGTGAAGACACAACACACACAACCTTGAGGCGGATGGGCTACAACAGCAGAAGACCCCACCGGGTACCACTCATCTCCACTACAAGGCGACAATTTGCAAGAGCTCACCAAAATTGGACAGTTGAAGACTGGAAAAATGTCGCCTGGTCTGATGAGTCTCGATTTCTGTTGAACATTCAGAATTTGGCGTAAACAGAATGAGAACATGGATCCATCATGCCTTGTTCCCACTGTGCAGGCTGGTGGTGGTGGTGTAATGGTGTGGGGGATGTTTTCTTGGCACACTTTAGGCCCCTTAGTGCCAATTGGGCATCGTTTAAATGCCACAGCCTACCTGAGCATTGTTTCTGACCATGTCCATCTCTTTATATCCACCATGTCCCCATCCTCTGATGGCTACTTCCAGCAGGATAACGCACCATGTCACAAAGCTCCAATCATTTCAAATTGGTTTCTTGAACATGACAATGATTAGTTGACTGTACTAAAATGGCCGCCACAGTCACCAGATCTCAACCCAATAGAGCATCTTTGGGATGTGGTGGCCCTGGATGTGCATCCCACAAATCTCCATCAACTGCAAAATGCTGTCCTATCAATATGGGCCAACGTTTCTAAAGAGTGCTTTTAGCACCTTGTTGAATCAATGCCACGTAGAATTAAGGCAGCTCTAAACACAGTATTAGTGTGGTGTTCCTAATAATCCTTTAGGTGTGTGTATAATATGAATATATTTCTCATTCCACACGCACACACACACATTTATACATGAATTTCATTCCTTTTGTAAGTCGTGATTCAGCATCCTGTTTTCTATTCAGTTATTGAATCGGAACTCTGAAAAGAAACCGAATTGAATTTTAAAAAGCATCTGTCACGCTCTTCGGGATCTCAAAAGATGCTCTTCTCCAGCCTCATCCCCGCAGCGATGTGAAGTCAAATCAAACAGTGCTTCCACAGGAAGTTCACACAGCCAGCAGTGTTTTGATACGTGTCATGGTGTCGACCTGAAGCACAGCTGGTGATGAAGCACACGGCTAGAATGCAGCTTTGGGCTAAAAATAGAAGGAGAGTTTCATTTCTGCATGCACTACATGTGTGCAGTCTCTCACGGTGGGGTGGAGAATGAGGTCAGGAGTGAAATAATGGAGACACCAACTTTAAAAGGAGTCACTCATGCATCCGAGACTCAATGAGACGCCATTAGAGAGCCTAAGTCCCTCCCCTTCCGGTCGACCACCATGGGACCTTATTTCGGAAAAATATTGAATGGTAGTCAATGGCGAGAGACAACAAATATTTTGATCTGGTTTGAATTGTGCCCTGAATTACACGTATGATGTTTGTCAATTTAAAAGATACATTTTAAAGTAAAGAAAGTCGCAGTTTGATGTAAAACCGTTGAGGTATAAGACTGTGAATTACAAAGACTACAAACCCCAAAGGCGCACATTTTCTCTCAATGAATGAAGCTAACTTTACTGAGGCTGTCTGTCATTGTTTCTACAGTCTTACATTATAATCGTAACGTTACGCCGTCGTACCTGAGTGTTTTGTACCAGACTGCACACACACGAGCAGCGGATCTCGTTTCGCTTCCCGGGAGATGTAGTTCATAGAGCGATTTTCACATAAAACTAAATGTTACTCTTCTGTGACGTTTTTGACTTTCAGAATTATCTTTTAAATTGACAAACATCATACGTGTAATTGAGGGCACAGTTCAGACGGAATAAAAAGATAAGTTGTCTCTCGCCATTGACTACCATTCATATTTTTTCCGAAATAAGGTCCAATGAGCCGGAAGCG